>ONZH01021255.1:0-117750 GCA_900303285.1 Rhinella marina | reverse complement strand
CATGCCCACTTTTCAATTTTATTATTACAAAAAAAGTTTAAATGATCCAATAAATTTCGTTCCACTTCACAATTGTGACCCACTTGTTGTTGATTCTTCACCAAAAATTTAAAACGTTATATCTTTTTGTTTGAAGCCTGAAATGTGGCAAAAGGTTGAAAAGTTCCAGGGGGGCGAATACTTTTGCAAGGCACTGTATGTCTACTTTTATTTTTCTTTTGTTTCAGTTTTACAAAATAAAGCATTTTTGAAATAAATTCTGTTTGTGTATCTCCTTTTTCTAAAAGGCATATTACTCTTATTTTTCGGGCGATCATCTTATGTAGGGTCTCATTTTTTGCCACATGAGGTGACGGTTTGATTAGTACTATTTTGGGGTACATACTACTTTTTGATCATTTGGTATTACACCTTGTGTGATGTATGGTGACTAGAGATGAGCTAGCATGCTCGTCCAAGCTTGGTGCTCGTTCGAATATTACGGTACTCGTAAGTGCTCGCTGCTCGGACGAGTATCTTGCCATGCTCGAGGAAATGGCAACTTCCGCATTGTGCATTTTTGGCGCCTATAAACTCAGCCAATCACAAGCCAGGAGACTCTGCGGTACACCCAGCATCACGTGGGGCCCTTACATGTCAATAGCAGGGGTTGGCTGGCCTGATCAGGTGACCCTGGAATATACTAGTGACTGCCCGCGGTGCTCGGCTCAGATGCTGTCTGGATGTCGTTAGGGATAGAGCTGCTGCGTTTCAGGGAGAGTGTTAGGGCCTGCATTTAGTTCTTTGTTAGGCAGGAGTGATCTCAAAAGAACCCAACAGCCCTTCTAAGGGCTACAAGACATTTTTTTTTGTCTCCTGGCTTGGCTGGCTGGCTGGCACTAGTAGTGCAGCTATCGCCATATATAACCCCTTTTTTTTTTTTATTGTTATATCTCAGTGATACAAATCCATTTCATACAGCAGTGTGGAACCATTCTGTGTGTCACAGTTCAGCTGTCCACTCACTACAATCCGTATTTTCTGTCCAGGTGACACTTTCTGTACGTCACTTAATACAACAAGGTCTTTTGCTCTCACTTATATAGCTTGATCACAAAAATCTCTGTGCGACATTTGTCTGGGTCGCAGTCAAAATAGCCACCGTCAGCAGGGTGTGAGTTAGGTCTACGATAGTTTCTGCACGTCACGTTCCAAAAAAAACAAAACTAAAAAAAAAATATAAAAAAATAATATATAAAAAAAAAATAGTTTTTTTGTTGTTTTATCTCAGTGATACGAATCCATTTCACACAGCTGCATGGAACCATTCTGTGTGTCACAGTTCAGCTGTCCACTCACTACAATCCGTATTTTCTGTCCAGGTGACACTTTCTGTACGTCACTTAATTAAACCAGACTGAACAAGTTTGTGGGTTTCAGTACAGCAGGCCCATTTATTTTTTGTTTTTTTATATAATACACTTATATACAGAAAATGTTTAACCCCAGTTCTAAGGGTCGAGGACGAGGGCGTGGGCGTGGGCCTGGGCATTCACTTACTGCAGGGGGCAGAGGCCGTGGTCCTGGGCAGGGTGAGACAGTACCTGCTGATGAGGGTGCAGGGGAACGCCGCAGAGCTACACTCCCTAGCTTCATGTCTCAACTTACAGGGACACGTGGTAGAGGACTGTTGAAACCACAACAGTGCGAACAGCTGATGTCGTGGATTGCGGACAATGCTGCAAGTAATTTGTCCACCAGTCAGTCTTCCACGCATTCCACCCACGTTACTCAAGGGAGCACTCCTCTGGCTCCTCCACCTCAACCTCCTTCCCCCCAGTCTGCCCCCTCCCAGGAAAATTTGGAATGCGATCCGGCATACTCTCAGGAACTGTTTACTGGACCCTTCCCAGAGTCACAAACCACTTCTCAGGTTGCTGCTGACCTTGTTCCCGATGCCCAAGTTTTCCAACTGTCGCAGTCTGTGGGTGACGATGATGATGATGACAATGTTGACTTTGTGGAAGAAGTTTGTAAAGAGGTGTCGGACGATGAGGAGACACGGTTGTCAGACAGTGGTGAAGTTGTTGTCAGGGCAGGAAGTCTGAGGGGGGAGCAGACTGAGGGTGAGCAGACTGAGGAATCGGAGGATGACGAGGTGACTGACCCAAGCTGGGTTGATAAGCCGAGTGAAGACAGTGCTTCTGAGGCGGAGGCGAGTGCTGCACCAGAACAGGTTGTAAGAGGCAGTGGTGTGGCCAGAGGGAGAAGCAGGGCCTGAGCTGGTGCATCAGCAGCAACTGTTTCACGTAGTGAAGCTCCCGTGGCGAGGCCTAGATGTTCGCAAGTCTGGAGGTTCTTTAAAGAAAGTGAGGATGACCGACGGACTGTGGTGTGCAACCTGTGCCACACCAGGATCAGCAGGGGTGCCACCACTACTAGCCTAACCACCACCAGCATGCGCAGGCATATGAGTGCTAAACACCCCACTCAATGGAACCAAGGCCGTTCACCACCTCCTGCGGGTCACACCACTGCTCCTTCCCCTGTGTCACTCGCTGCCTCTGCTAGTCAACCCCCTGCCCAGGACCCCGGCAGGAGCGCCTCCCGCCGGAAAAACCACACCTTCGCCTCCACGATCCTCCACAGTGTCCACCAATGTGTCCCAGCGCAGCGTTCAGCTGTCTTTACAGCAGGCGCTGGAGCGCAAGAGGAAATACAGTTCCACCCACCCACATGCCCAAGCCCTCAACGTCCACATCTCCAAATTGCTGAGCCTGGAGATGCTGCCCTATAGGCTGGTAGAGACCGAGGCCTTTCGCAATCTCATGGCGGTGGCTGCCCCTCGGTATTCGGTCCCCAGCCGCCACTATTTTTCCCGATGTGCCGTCCCAGCCCTACACCAGCACGTGTCACAGAACATCATCCGTGCCCTGACCAACGCTGTTTCTGAGAAGGTCCACCTAACCACGGACACGTGGACAAGTGTATCTCACTGACGGCACATTGGGTTAACTTGGTGGAGGCTGGGACTGAGACTGACCCTGGGGCCGCTCATGTACTGCCCACACCGAGGATTGCGGGGCCTACCTCGATCACGGTCTCTCAGACGTACTATGCCTCCTCCTCCGACCCTCCTCCTCCTCCACCGAATTACCATCCGTGGGCACGGCGCCTTCAGTCGGTAGCTCTAGGCGCAGCAGCAGTGCCGTGGGTAAGCGCCAGCAGGCGGTGCTCAAACTGCTGAGCTTAGGTGACAAAAGGCAAACCGCCCAAGAGCTGTTACAGGGCATCACGGCGCACACCGATGTGTGGCTGGCACCGCTGAACCTCAAGCCAGGAATGGTTGTGTGTGACAACGGGCGTAACCTGGTGGCGGCTCTGCAACTCGGCAGACTGACACATGTGCCATGCCTGGCCCACGTGTTCAATCTAATAGTTCAGCGGTTCCTCAAGACATACCCCAATCTGTCTGATTTGCTCACCAAGGTGCGCCGCATCTGTGCGCATTTCCGCAAGTCGACCACAGATGCTGCCACTCTCAGGGCAGCGCAGCGCCGCCTACAACTGCCTGCTCACCGACTGTTGTGCGACGTGCCCACGAGATGGAATTTGACATTAAACATGTTATCCAGAGTTTACCAGCAGCGCAGAGCGATTGTAGACTGCCAGATGTCAACTTCCACCAGAACTAGTAGTCAGGTCAGTCAGATTCCTCAAGTCTACAATGAGGAGTGGACGTGGATGTCTGATATCTGCCAGGTGTTGAGCAACTTTGAGGAGTCAACACAGATGGTCAGCGGCGATTCCGCCATTATCAGCCTCACCATCCCGCTGCTTTGCCTGTTGAAAAACTCACTGATCAGCACGAAGTCGGATGCTTTGCGCTTGTCACAAGAGACGGTGGAGGAAGATACGTCGCTTGATAGCCAGAGCACCCTCCGGTCTGTTTCTCAGCGCATATCGGAGGAGGGGGATGAGGATGAGGAGGAAGAGGAGGAGAATGTCTGCGAGACAGAAGAGGGTACCAGTGCTCAGTCCTTCTTAACTCTTGAGCGTGTATGGGCTGAAGTGGAGGAGGAGGAGGAAGAGGAAATGGAGAGTCAGGCCAGTGAGGAGAGGGAATTCTTGCGTGTTGGGACTCTGGCGCACATGGCAGACTTCATGTTAGGCTGCCTATCCCGTGACCTTCGTGTTAGATGCATTTTTTCAAACACCGATTACTGGGTGTTCACTCTCCTGGACCCACGGTACAAGCAGAACCTTTCCACTCTCATCCCTGCAGAGGAAAGGAGTATGAGAGTGAATAGATATCAACAGGCCCTGGTGCACAAGCTGAAACAATCCTTCCCATCTGACGCCGCTAGCGGCAGAGGGCATGGTTCTGTGGGCCAAGTAGCGGGGGAGAGGAGGCGAGCAGGCAGCTTGTCCAGCACTGGCAGGGGAACGCTCTCCAAGGCCTTTGCCAGTTTTATGTCACCCCAGCAAGACACTGTCACCTGTCCCCAGTCTAGGCAGAGTAGGGGGGAGCTGTACAGAAAGATGGTGAGGGAGTACCTAGCTGACCATACCAACGTCCGTAGCGATCACTCTGCTCCATACAACTACTGGGTTTCAAAGCTGGACACGTGGCCTGAACTGGCGCTGTATGCCTTAGAGGTGCTTGCCTGCCCTGCCGCTAGCGTGCTGTCAGAGCGGGTATTCAGTGCAGCTGGTGGCGTCATCACCGATAAGCGTACACGCCTGTCAACTGACAGCGCTGACAGGCTGACGCTTATTAAAATGAACAAAGCCTGGATTTCACCGGAATTCAAATCTCCTCCGGGGGAAAGCAGCTAAAGATTTAAATAACTTATGTATCCGATTCCTCTTCTCTACTCCTCCTACTCCTCCTCCTTGTCGTCTTTGCCTAACGCTGACCAAAAAAACGCCATTTTTTAGAGGTCCAACTGGCACTGTTTTACCACAATTTTTCAGGAGGGCCCCCTACAGGCCCTCTATTCAAACAATTTTTCCGGAGGTCAACCTACAGGCCCTGTCTCTAAATAATTTTTCTGGAGGTCCACCTACAGGCCCTCTCTCCAAACAATTTTTCCAGAGGTCCACCTACAGGCCCTCTCTCTAAATAATTTTTCAGGAGGTCCACCTACAGGCCCTCTCTCTAAATAATTTTTCTGGAGGACCACCTACAGGCCCTCTCTCCAAACAATTTTTCCAGAGGTCCACCTACAGGCCCTCTCTCCAAACAATTTTTCCGGAGGTCCACCTACAGGCCCTCTGTCCAAACAATTTTTCCAGAGGTCCACCTACAGGCCCTCTCTCCAAACAATTTTTCCGGAGGTCCACCTACAGGCCCTCTCTCCAAACAATTTTTCCGGAGGTCCACCTACAGGCCCTCTCTCCAAACAATTTTTCCAGAGGTCCACCTACAGGCCCTCTCTCCAAACAATTTAGGTCTTTTTCCTATCTTTCTCTCTCTCCAAACTATTTTTCCGGATAGCTGCCATATACGGTATTAAACTGAGAAGATTACATAGAACACATGCCACACTTGATCAAGCTCATAACTGACAATTGTACCGGTTGATGCTAAATTTTTAAGTTGGGGTCCTGCGTCGTCATTCTAACTACATCCGGCTGTTGTCACCACCACACACGCTAGCCCCAGGGGGCACTCCCCTGGCTCTTCCAGCTCAACCTCCTTCCCCCCAGCCTGCCCCCCACCTACAGGCCCTCTCTCCAAACAATTTATGTCTTTTTCCTATCTTTTTCTCTCTCCAAACTATTTTTCCGGATAGCTGCCATATACGGTATTAAACTGAGAAGAATACACTTGATCGAGCTCATAATTTACAACTGTACCGGTTGATGCTAAATTTTTAAGTTGGGGTCCTGCTTCGTCATTCGAACTCCATCCGGTTGTTGTCACCACCACACACACTAGCCCAGGGGGCACTCCTCTGGCTCTTCCAGCTCAACCTCCTTCCCCCCAGCCTGCCCCCCACCTACAGGCCCTCTCTCCAAACAATTTACCCGGGTAGGGGACGTATTAGATATTGTACTGATTTTTTTTTTTGGTTCTTCTTTTAGTTGCTTCCTGCGATAGACGGGAATCGAACCCGGGTCAACTGCTTGGTGAGCTATGCTCACCACTTTACCACCAACAGCCACAGCAACTGATAAGAACAGATACTAAACTTGATATCAGCCAACATTTCGACAATCGATAACCCGAAACGGGTCCGCCGTCTAGCCCGGTGTTCGGCCACCCTGAACATTTCACATACTCTGACCGAGTCTGACCCTGGGGCCGCTCATGTACTGCCCACTTGGAGGATGCTTCACCTCTTGCTACCTCAGTCTAACTCGGTCACTCTGTTGTCACCGCCATGCTGCGTCTGGCTAAATTTTTGGGTGGCTCACCTGCTACCTCATGTAACTTGGTCACTTGTTGGTGTCACCGCCATGCTGTGTCAGGCTTATGCCTGCATCGTGTGGCTGGGGATAGGAGAGCAGTGCCAGCATGGGCATGGGTGATGGACCTTCGTTGCACCTAGTTGGGTGCTTCCCTATATATTCCCACCATGCCAGCCATGGGTTGTACATTACCTAATAACAGGGAAAACAAATAAAATATTTTACAGAAGGGTCAACTACAGACACTCCTAAACAATTTTACATGAGGGAGTGTCTCCCCGTCTGCCATCGTGTTCGGTCAGGCTGTCAGTAGATACACCACCTCTGTCGTCCACAGTAGCGGCCACTATGAGGAAGGCCACGGCGAGAACATCCCCTTTTCAATTGAGAGCAAGTGTAGAATTGTAGGAGGATGACACTTTTCTTCCGCAGTGGATTCACCTTACCCTTTATCATTGCCAGACAACAGTTAGTGAAAAAGTAATTGGCAATGATGAAGAAAATGTAACGGTGCAGTGGACCGTCTGTGACGCAAAACCTATATATTCCCACCATGCCAGCCATGGGTTGTACATTAACTAATAACAGGGAAAACAAATAAAATATTTTACAGAAGGGTCGACTACAGACACTCCTAAACAAATTTTTTGGAGGCTCGCCTACAGACATTTGACTGCTACCTCAATCTAACTTGGTCACTTGTTGGTGTCACTACGCTGTCACCATGATGTGTCAGGCTTATGCCTGCATCGTGGGGAGGGGGATAGCACAGCAGTGCCAGCATGAGCAGTGATGTCACCTGCAGGCGGTGATGGACCTTCGTTGCACCTAGTTGGGTGCCTTCCTAACATGTGATGGATATTTGCCTCTCCTTTCCCGAGCACCCGAGCATCGGGAAAAGTTCGACTCGAATAACGAACACCCGAGCATTTTAGTGCTCACTCATCTCTAATGGTGACAAAAAATTGATTTTTTTGGCACTTTTTTTTTTTTTTTTTTTACGGTTTTCACCTGACAGGGGAAATAATGTAATACTTTTATAGAGCAGGTTGTTACGGACGTAGAAATACCTAATTTTTTTTTTTTTAAATTTATTTTGGTTTTACACAATAAAAGCATTTTTGAAACAAAAACAATCATGTTTTTATGTCTCCATTTTCTAAAAGCCATATCTTTTTTAGTTTTTGGGCTATTGTCTTAGGTAGGGTCTCATTTTTTGCGGGATGAGAGGACGGTTTGATTGGTACTATTTTTGGGTACATACTACATTTTGATCATTTGGTATTACACTTTTTGTGATGCATGATGACAAAAATTTGATTTTTTGGCACGGTTTTTATTTTATTTTTTTACGGTGTTCACCAGACGGGTTAGCTCATGTGATATTTTTATAGAGAAGGTTGTTACGGACGAGGCGATACCTAACATGTCTGTTTGTCTGTTTTTAAAAATATGTTTTGGTTTTAAATAATAAAATAATTTTTGAAACAAAAAAAATGATGTTTTTATGTCTCCATTTCCAGAGCCATATCTTTGTTTTATTTTTTAGCAAATTGTTTTAGGTAGGGTGTAATTTTTTGCATGAAGGGGATGACGGTTTAATTGGTATTATATTTGGGTAGATATGACTTTTTAAATGCTTTGTATTACACTTTTTGTTATGTAAGGTGATAAAAAATGGCTTTTTTGGCTCCTTTTTTTTTTTTTTACGGTGTTCACCGGACGGGTTAGCTCATGTGATATTTTTATAGAGCAGGTTGTTATGGACGCATCAATACCTAATATGTCTTTTAAAATATATTTTTGTTTTAAACAATAAAATCATTTTTGAAACAAAAAAATTATGTTTTTATGTCTCCATTTCTTGAGAGCCATATCCTTTTTATTTTTTAGCCGATTGTTTTAGGTAGGATGTCATTTTTTGTGGGATGAGATGACGGTTTGATTGATATTATTTTTGGGTAGATATGACTTTTTGATCGCTTGGTATTACACTTTTTGAGATGAATGGTGACAAAAAATGGCTTTTTTTAGCATAGATTTTATTATTTTTTTTATGTTGTTGACCAGATGGGGTGGATCATGTGATATTTTTATAGAGCATGTTTTTACACACATGATACCTAAAATGTCTGTTTTTTTATTTTTTTCTATTTTTTACAATTTTATGTCACTTTTTATGGGAAAAGGGCTTTTTTTAAATTGAAACTTTATTTTTTTATTGTTAAAAACACTTTTATTTTACTTTTTTTTTTACTTTTTACTAATGTCCCACTATGGGACTTCAACATTGCAGGGTCTGATCCCTGTTTCAATGCATCACAATACATCTGTATTGTACTGCATTGTCTATCAGTGTATTACACACTGTAATACACTGATAGATTGCCTATGAGACCCAGCCGGGCTCCCAGGCCTCTGAGAGGCTTGGGGTTGCCATGGCAACCATCGATTCCCCACGATCGCAGCACGGGGACCCGATGGAGGAGGTGAGGGAGCGCAAACCTCCCATATGCCGCGGTCAGCCAAAAACAGGAAAGTTTTATTCTGATTTCATGTCAGATATTGAGAAAAACATGCATATGTGTCTTTTTATATAGTGTATGTAAACTTCTGGTTTCAACTGTAACTGCACCCTTAGTTTCTAACCAACTATGCTTATACTGCCTTGGTTGTTGTGTCCTACAAAGAGGTGAACAGGCTTTCACTAGTGTCACGTGAGATAATACATACCACTATATCCTGGCTAACGAGGTCTAGTGGTGTTTTTTTCTAGTTATTGCATATATTGAACCACATGCAAAATGAGTGAAAAAATTATACTGAAAATTGCATGACATTTCACTGTAAAAAAGTAAACTTTATTTGCTGAAACAAATAAAAATAAAAGCAAATTTTTATACAGGTTTGTTCTGGGTAATAGACTCTGGAAATATAATTCAACATCTATCCTTTATTTCTAAAGGTGATAGCTATATTGTCAATCATTGTAAGTGCAGCTAAAAAAAAAAATTACAAAATATGCTGATCGAGTCAGGCAGTTTTTGATGTGTTTGTTGAGCCAAAAAGAAGCCATGGAAAAAAAAAAACTTTGAGTGAACCCCCAGGGTGCTTTCACATGTAATTTTTTTTATTTCTGTTTTTCTGCACTTTTGCATTTTTAGGTGTTGTTTGCACCTTAATTTTTTAAAAACACCAGTTCTAAATGTTATCTGAAGGTCTATGGGAAGTATGAAATGCAGCACACACAAGCGTTTTTTGCCCCTGATGTTTTTGGGAATTAGGTGGCCTTTTTTATCTTTCTTGTTTATTTTTGAAAATTTGCAGCATGCTGAAGCCCTTGTCATTTTTTTCAGGCATTTTCCCCAAACCTTCTCTATAGAGGGGGAAAAAAAACACCATGATGAAAACAATAGTGGTAAAATACATAGAGGGGCATTTACAAATGTCCCCAATAGTGGCATAAAAAAGTTGCAAATTTTGGCACACGCCATATGTGCGCAATAATTTGCAACTTTTGAAGTTCTTCAATACTGTTCTAACATGGCACAGAAAGATGCGGAGCTTAGCAGGAGGGCCAATGCTTAGGCTCCATTCACACGTCCTGTTTTTCTTTCCTGATTCGATCCTGATCTGGATCCATTCATTTCAATGGGTCCTGAGAAAATCAGGATCGAATCAGGAAAGAAAAAGAGGACGTGTGAATGGAGCCTTAGTGTGGTTCATGGATTTACTATAACTTGCACCTGAAACTGGTTCAGTTTCCAGAGCACAAACTGCCAGAGATGCACCTATTTTATTAAGAGGCATCTGCCTCATAATAAATTAGGCCAATCTCACTTCAGTGCAGAGAAATCTAAATGTCCCTCAGTGTATGCAAAAAATGCCAACTTAAAAATTTTATGGCTATATTTGGTCAAACATATAAGTGACTTAGGTGTCAGTTACAGAAATTGCACTTCAATTAAAAAAATCTAGAGCGCTGTATTTTTGCAGCACAAATTGGCGCCTGCACTATATATTACAAGTGGGCTGGCCTGAAGGGGGCACAAGTGGGCTGGCCTGAAGGGGGCACAAGTGGGCTGGCCTGAAGGGGGCACAAGTGGGCTGGCCTGAAGGGGGCACAAGTGGGCTGGCCTGAAGGGAGGGGCGGCAAGTGGGCTGGCCTGAAGGGGGCACGGTGGACTGGCCTGAAGGGGGCACTGTGGGCTGGCCTGAAGGGGGCACGGTGGGCTGATCCGAGGTCTGAAGGGGGCACGGTGGGCTGATCCGAGGTCTGAAGGGGGCACGGTGGGCAGATCCGAGGTCTGAAGGCGGCACGGTGGGCTGATCCGAGGTCTGAAGGGGGCACGGTGGGCTGATCCGAGGTCTGAAGGGGGCATGGTGGGCTGATCCGAGGTCTGATGGGGACATGGTGGGCTGATCCGAGGTCTGATGGGGGCACGGTGGGCTGATCCGAGGTCTGATGGGGGCACGTTGGGCTGATCCGAGGTCTGATGGGGGCACGCTGGGCTGATCCGAGGTCTGATGGGGGCATGGTGGGCTGATCCAAGGTCTGATGGGGGCACGCTGAGCTGATCCGAGGTCTGATGGGGGCACGCTGGGCTGATCCGAGGTCAGATGGGGGCACGCTGGGCTGATCTGAGGTCTGATGGGGGCACGCTGGGCTGATCCGAGGTCTGATGGGGGCACGCTGGGCTGATCCGAGGCCTGATGGGGGCACGCTGGGCTGATCTGAGGTCTGATGGGGGCACGCTGGGCTGATCTGAGGTCTGATGGGGGCACGCTGGGCTGATCTGAGGTCTGATGGGGGCACGCTGGGCTGATCTGAGGTCTGAAGGGGGCACGCTGGGCTGATCTGAGTACTGATGGGGCCAATAATTCTTAAATAAAAAGTAAAAAAAAAAAACAAAACCCACCAATATATTAATATATATACGACCGTGTGAATGTGCACGCATCTATTCCGCAATTTTGCAGAATAGATACGGCTGCATTCACTTAAATGGGCGGCTTGTGAACTTGCCTAGCCGCGGCTCTGCAAGAAATGATAGAAAATGTCCTATTTTTGTCCGCAACAGAAGACAAGAACAGGCATTTTGATCAGGACGCCCGGCCATGTTCGGCAAATTGCGGAACACAGGCCGGGCGGCATCCGTGGTATTGCAGATCCGTATTTTTGCGGATCCACAATACTACGGCCGTCTGAATGGCCCATTAAACACCCCATTTCCCAATTTTACATATAAAGTATATTAATAAATGTCCAAAAAGTCCAAACTATTAAAATAAAAAAGAAAGATCCTATACAGTGAACACGTAGAAGAAAAATAAATAAATAAAACCTCACAATTCACTATGTTTTAGTCACCTTGTCCCCCCAAAAAATAGGATAGGACAGTTCTATTAAGGGCCGGACGTTATAATTTTATGTATTTAAATTTGGCGCCTAAAAATTTTATTTGGCTCACAAATTTTTCAGGTTAGGAGTCAATGGCTCCTTGTTTTTTTTTTTAGTCTGGAGCACTGACCTGACAGCGCACAGTGTCAGGTCATAGTGTGCGTCTACGTGCACTACATCCTGACTCTGTACGTGTCAGGACACAGCATGGAGCCGGAAGAAGACCAGGGATGGTGAGTACAGTGCGCAATGCGCTGTTCTCACCTTCCTGTGCCTTTCTCATGCTAATGACAGCTTCCATAATGAAAGCTGTCATCAGCATTTTCACAGTATGTTCTGGCAGGGGGCCAGGGGCCATATGAAATGATCCGGAGGTCCGCATACGGCCCGCGGGCAGGAGGTTCCCCACCCCTTTTGTAGAACAACATGCTAAGGGTGCTGCCACACTTTCAGGGTTTTTATGCAGTGTTTGAAGCCAAGAACGGGGTGGATTTAAAAAAGAGACATATTATCTGCCCTTTATACTTTCTTTCCTTTTATTGTTGACTCCTAATTTTGGCTTAAAAAACTGTATAAAAAAGCTGAATGTGTGGCTTCACTGTGCGAGTGCTAGATGGGAATCATTGGATGAAAACCATGCTTTAGGTCACGTGAATTGTCTTCTTTGTTTACTATGGACCCTATATTCTTTCTCTTGACAATGGGAAGTGAAAGTTAGCTCAAGATTAGAGATGAGCGAGCATGCTCGGCCGAGCATGCTCGGGTGCCATTTTCGCGTATTTGCGTACGCATTTTAAAATTGGTATGCTAATACATACGCATATTTTAATCTTTACACTAATGCGTACGCATTTTAACAATTTGTACGTTATGCGTACGCATTTGTGTACAGATTAAAATATGCGTTTGTATTAGCATACCGATTTTAAAATGCGTACGCAAATACGCGAAAATGGCACCCGAGCATGCTCGCTCATCTCTACTCGAGATAACAAAAGACTAGGCAGAATGCAGACAAGACCAGGACCTGGATTCATTCTAATCAGCATATTGTCACAATGTCCCTGGAGATTTGTCCAACAAGAATTCAACATAGTATATACTAGGGTTAGGGTGTAATATTTGGTGCTTATCAAGTATGACATTTATTAAGGATTTCTTTTGTATACATTGATATATTATATATTGCAAGCAGCAACGTTGCCGATTTTGGCTTGGGTGTCAAAATAACTTATGCCACCATTCGTTAACATTGTTCATGTTTGACAAGCTAAATATATTTCCCTATTTCATGGATACTAATTATATAGATATCTATATTTACTTTGGCAGTGCAATGGAACATGCACTAAATATCTGACATCATATAGTTGGTCATAATCGTTAAGCTCAATTTAACAGAGCTAAATAAATAGAAGTGCTATTTTAAGCTACAAAGCCATTCTAGGGCCCCATGAGTACTCACGAATGATTCCTTCTAGCCAAACATGTGACAACACTCAGGCAAAGATCTTATAGAGGTGATAAAAATTGCTGCACATACATGTTTAATATACTAATACTGAAGACCAGTCCTCTGGTGCTGGTAGACTGCAAAGAAACAGCTAATACCATGAGAATATCAGAACTAATGCTAGGCTGCAAGTCACCTTTAGGGCTCATTCACACGACTGTATGAATGAGTCTGCATCCGTTTCGCAATTTTGCAGAATGGGTGCGGACACATTCATATCAATGGGGCCTCAAAAGATGCGAACAGCACAGCATGTGCTGTCCGCATCCGTTCTTCCGTTCCGCAGCCCCGCAAAAAATATAGAGCATGTCCTATTCTTGTCCACAATTGCGGACAAGAGTAGGCATTTTCTATGAGCGTGGAGGCCATGCGCGGTCCCCAAATTGTACCCGTGTTTTGCAGATCTGCAATTTGCGGACCGCAAAACACATACGGTTGTCTGAATGAGCCCTTACACTGACAGGCATAATGGACTGCATTACCAAAGTATTGCAGTGTATTATTGAATCAGGAGAACATAAAATAACCCCAAATTCTCAATTTTCCCCTTTGAACTCTTATATTAGTAGAAAAATAATTCAAATAATGATAAAAACATAACAGGTGTTCAATCCTTGAACTATAAACTATAAAATTTTGATATAATTTATTCCACACAATTACTGCCATAAAATTGAAAAAACAAAAACGGAACTGCTGTTTTGTTTTTTATGTTACAGTACCTCACCTCCAAAAAGATGGAATAAAAAGTGATCAAAAAGTTGTAACAAGCCCTCACACTGCTCTGTCGATTTAACTAGTTCAGAAATTTCATGAATCTCCCTTCTTAGTCCACATTGTGGTTATTTCCCCATAGTTCCACCTTCACTATAGAGTGCTCCCTTAGTGGCCCTACACAGTAGTCGATAATGCCCCCCTAGTGCCCCCACACAGTAGAAAGCTCCCTTAGAGACTCCAGAGTAAATTGTTCTTGGGACCCAACCCCCATGTTATCAATAAAGTCAAATAGGTTATGGTTCAAAGAAATAGACCCTAGTGGAAAATGTTTGGATCCAAAGGCAGCTCCAAACTGATTTTTTTTTCTCCTGGACCTTTGGGACCCACTATGGTGTCAGAGCCTGGGCCCACCAGAGGATCTTCTTATACTATGGTGGGCCAATGTCATGTCCGCCTAGTGCCCCCACACAGTAGAAAGCTACCTTAGTGCCCCCACACAGTAGTTATGCATCTGTAGTGCCTCTGTAGTTTTAATAAAAATAAAAAAGCAATACTCACCTTGCCCCTTTCCCCAGATGAATGGAACACATCATTCCCCGGCCTGTGCTCTCTCCTGCTCAGCAGGCCCAACATCACCGCATCACACCTGCTGGGAAGCTGCTGCTTTACCATTGCATTCAACTGTATCTGCATCCTCAGGACACAGATACAGTGGAAATCAGGACATGACAAAGCTTTCTAACTGTGTGTCTGGATGCACAATCAAATGGCAAGTTTTGATACAGCCTGGTAATTAGTGGTAATCCACATGAAGATTTTATATTTAGGCTCTATCACATACTGCCACCATAATGGAGACAACTCATTTTGCAACGGGCCTGGCAATCAGTTGATTACCACCGATCCTGCTTCAGAACCTCTAGTCTATCAGTTGTCATCGCAAGCAGGACCTGCAATGTCCAAAGATGAAAGGTAGTCAGAAATGCCGGCAATTTAGGCTAATGGTCAACCATATAATAAATGGATGGACAGGGAAAGCTGTTGTTTGTTAGCGGTTTTCCGCTCTGGCTCACTGCATTGGACCCCTATGATGTCCATGTGTCCTAAAGGGCAGGCAAAACCTTAAGAGGCAATTATTATTTGACAGGGGTGCTGAATAACCATTTTTCTTAAATAAAAGCAGAAATTAAACTGTTATGTCTTTAGGTCCTCTTTGTCCATAGCAAATATGAAATAATAGGGGATATCTAGAACATAGTGTACATCTGATAGATCTGCTTAAAGGAAGAGCAGCATTCAATCATCTTTTAATTATTGGTTTTATCAGGTGTCACTTCTGTCATATATGTTGTAAGATACATAGTCAAATCTTGGCATATTTTACCAAAATAAAGCCCAGCACTTGCACGGTGTTGACTAGCTGGGAGTGTGATCTGTCGACATATAATATTTATGTCCTCCTCGTAGCTGAGTCATGCAAAGCTGATGATATTCATTAGGTACAATTTAGCACAGCTAAATAAATAGACTTAATTTTTATAAGTCCCAAAGCTGTAGTAAAGCCCCAAAAGATTCATTCTAGCCAATGACATCAATGCTTGAGATGTGACACCATTTAAATAAGGTGCCGATTAAGCGCAGTCATTTTAATAATGGTATCACTGACGTTTCTGGACACTTTTAGATTCTAGTCACTAGTTTATAGGCTATTTACATAATTATCCACAAACTGGGTGAGGGCATTTTACATTTAGCTGGAGCATTTAAATGATGCACTGAACATATACAGTCCCAGACATATACGCCAAAGTCAGTACCAAGAGAATCAGATCTATCACCAAATCAGAAACCAGAATGCAGAAATGAAGCAAACCAAGAGGTCAAATCAGGTACAAATCATCAGGCAAAGGGATAAAAGCCAGAACACTCTGAGGTCCAGAAATCTAGAGGTGGAAATGCAAAAAATGAGAAATAGGAATATGATAAAACCAGAGGCGTAGCTAGAAGTTCAGCACAGGGGGGGCGAAACATACTTGAGTGGGCCCCCCACTTAGTGGCTTCCCAAACGCACGTTTCCAACTTCACAGGCACATACTACTAGTTGTGGTTATAATATTGTATTAGAAAGATGACTGTATAAACTGCTAGATCATCTATGCTGTTAAGTACAGTACAATAGACTTTCTACATACCCTAGTCTAAATACTCTACCACATAATGCAGTAAAATATAGGAGTAATAGGAGTAAAAAACAAGAGGACACCTATGTTAAAGGAAACCTGTCCCCAGTTTTTACATCACTAAACTAACAGTCCCCTGCCCCCATCAGACCTCAGATCAGCGTATTGTGCCCCGTCAGACCTCAGATCAGCAGAACGTGCCCCCATCAGACCTCACATCAGCCTACTGTGCCCCCATCAGACCTCAGATCAGCGTATTGTGCCCCATCAGACCCCAGATCAGCGTATTGTGCCCCCATCAGACCTCACATCAGCCTACTGTTCCCCCATCAGACCTCAGATCAGCGTATTGTACCCCCATCAGACCTCAGATCAGCAGAATGTGCTCCCATTAGTCCGCACATCAGCCTACTGTGCCCCCATCAGACCTGAGATCAGCGTATTGTGCCCCCATCAGACCTCAGATCAGCAGAATGTGCCCCCATCAGACCTCACATCAGCCTACTGTGCCCCCATCAGACCTCAGATCAGCGTATTGTGCCCCCATCAGACCTCAGATCAGCAGAATGTGCCCCCATCAGACCTCACATCAGCCTACTGTGCCCCATCAGACCTCAGATCAGCGTATTGTGCCCCATCAGACCTCAGATCAGCGTATTGCACCCCCATCAGACCTCAGATCAGCAGAATGTGCCCCCATTAGTCCTCACATCAGCCTACTGTGCCCCCATCAGACCTCAGATCAGCGTATTGTGCCCCATCAGACCTCAGATCAGCGTATTGTGCCCCCATCAGACCTCAGATCAGCAGAATGTGCCCCCATCAGACCTCACATCAGCCTACTGTGCCCCATCAGACCTCAGATCAGCGTATTGTGCCCCATCAGACCTCAGATCAGCGTATTGTGCCCCCATCAGACCTCAGATCAGCCTACTGTGCCCCCATTAGTCCTCACATCAGCCTACTGTGCCCCCATCAGACCTCGGATCAGCAGAATGTGCCCCCATCAGACCTCAGATCAGCCTACTGTGCCCCCATCAGACCTCAGATCAGCGTATTGTGCCCCATCAGACCTCAGATCAGCATATTGTGCCCCCATCAGACCTCAGATCAGCAGAATGTGCCCCCATCAGACCTCACATCAGCCTACTGTGCCCCATCAGACCTCAGATCAGCGTATTGTACCCCCATCAGACCTCAGATCAGCAGAATGTGCCCCCATCAGTCCTCACATCACCCTATTGTGTCCCCATCAGACATCAGATCAGCGTATTGTGCCTCCATCAGACCTCAGATCAGCGTATTGTGCCCCCATCCGACCTCAGATCAGCGTATTGTGCCCCCATCAGACCTCACATCAGCCTACTGTGCCCCATCAGACCTCAGATCAGCGTATTGTGCCCCATCAGACCTCACATCAACCTACTGTGCCCCCATCAGACCTCAGATCAGCGTATTGTGCCCCCATCAGACCTCACATCAGCCTACTGTGCCCCTTCAGACCTCAGATCAGCGTATTGTGCCCCATCAGACCTCACATCAGCCTACTGTGCCCCCATCAGACCTCAGATCAGCGTATTGTGCCCCCATCAGACCTCAGATCAGCGTATTGTGCCCCATCAGACCTCAGATCAGTGTATTGTGCCCCCATCAGACCTCAGATCAGTGTATTGTGCCCCCATCAGACCTCAGATCAGCGTATTGTGCCCCCATCAGACCTCAGATCAGCGTATTGTGCCCCCATCAGACCTCAGATCAGCCCACCCAGCCACATAAGATTAAAATAAAAAACCTTTCTCACCTGTCCCGCGCTGCGGCTGCCCTCCGGTCCGGCGCTCCACTGTCTTCCCTGGCCGGCGCGCACTATGACCTGACACAAACCAGCAGTAAAATGCACTCACTGGACCCTTCTTTGAGTCGTCTCCATTATGTGAGTGAGCACCGGAGTCCAGTGAGTGCATTTTACTGCAGGTTTGTGGGAGCACAGCGTCAGAATGGAAGTGAGTATGAAGATAAAAATGACATAACTGGACTCAACGTCACTTACACTATACACCGCTTACTCTAGTTCACGGGGTGTTTTGGAGATGACAGGTTCCCTTTAAATTATTATTATTATTTTTTTAATTTTGTTATTTATATAAGATGCCGCGATCATGTAAGAATGCGGCATCTGAGGGGTACAATGACATTGCACCCACTACTTACAGTACAAAGAAATGCGCTTCGTGATGGAGTAATTCCTCACCATTAAATTTTTTTGCAAAATTCGTTCATCTCTAACCTCAACCTCCCCAGTGGGGTGCCCAGCCAATCACTAAACAAAAGGATGCCAACAGCGCAGCCAACATTAGAGCGTGCCTGTTGGATCCTGTGGAACACGGACAGAAGTGCCAGTGGTGCTTACCGCTAACAGTGCTCCGCCGGCAAGTGACAGGAGGAGTCAGTGGTCATTTTGTAGCTTAGGCTGCCTCAGGCAGGTTGGCAGAAATGTGATTGAGAGCTGTAATATTTAAAGATGTAGTACCCATTTTTTTTATTAAAGGGGTTGTGCAGGCATATTGATGATTGATGACACCTGGCACTCCTGCCGATCAGCTGTTGAAGAGGAGGGGGTGCTCCATGCGAGCAATACTTCCTCTTAATTACACTGCCCGTCATCTTGGAAGTCTCAACAGCGCAGTGTAATGTCATTTACTCGCTCCATTCACTTGAATGGAGTTTGTACTTTTAATTACACTGCGCTGCTGCTGCAAGGAGAAAACTGACAACGGGCAGTGTTATGAAGAAGAAGCAGCACTTGCATGGAGTGCTGCCGCCTCTTCAAACAGCTCATTGGCAGGGATGCTGGGTGTCGGACCCCTATTCTGAGTATAGGTCATCTGAGGATAGGTCATCAATATAAACTGCCTGCTCAACCCCTTAAATAAATCATGAATACAGCATAAACTTAGACCAGTCATTCACAAAATGCACCAAATGGCTAACACTGTATGATACTCAGGCCCATTTTTATACCAAAGTAAATATAAACATTTACTATGTTATAATATGTCTAGAGCAAGAGCCACAATAGTAAATGTGGACCAATGTTTTTCAGTCTTTATTTGCCATTTCATTAATTGCATGTTGGTTGTTTTAATTCCCTATTACTAGTGAATTTGTGGTACAGCAGTTTAATCAGTCTTCACTGATCTCAGTTATTAACTACAGCACCATGTTCAAAGCTATTCCAATTTCATGCTTTAAAGGGGTTTTTCAAGAATCAAATATTGATGGCTTAACCTCAGGATA
The DNA here is from genome assembly GCA_900303285.1 of Rhinella marina. Lineage (NCBI taxonomy): Eukaryota > Metazoa > Chordata > Amphibia > Anura > Bufonidae > Rhinella > Rhinella marina. The sequence continues at coordinate 98,249 of ONZH01021255.1, read as the reverse complement.
GGTTATCAATATCTGATAGCTGTGGGCCCAACTCTCAGCACCCCTGCCGATCAGCTGTTTGAAGAGGCTGCAGCCTGAGACAAGCGGCCTCTTCATCGAATAACAAACCCAGCATCATACATTGTGTAATGGCTCTGATTATTGAAGCTCAATCCTATTTACTCAAATTACAGCAGAAAAAAAGGCAACCAGGCAAATCACTTGCACAAGATGACATCTTTTCTTATGACTCTGTTGTGCCGTTCTCTTATTCCAGATAGAAGTTTATGAATATAGATACAGATGCGTGTTACTGGTTGGGGGTGTTTCCTGCACAATTTCCACTGCCAGCAGTCATTGGACAATGTCCTACTGTGCAGTGATGTGACATGAGCAAACAGCTCTCATTGTGTGAACATTGTAGTTGTGTAAATGAAGTTAAATTAACTACAATTCTGCTTGTTTAGCTACAAGGGGCCGCCATTTCCTAAGCACAGCTAACAGACTGTACTTCGATATTCATGTTATATTAAACTTTCAGAGGTGGAGTCTCAAGCCTGGAAAAGGAAGTGAAGCAGTAACCATCTTAGAGTGAGCATGGGAGGAGCATACAGGAGCTGTGTAGGGAGAATCCCTTGACATCCAAGCGGGAGAGTATCCTTCAGGGACTAGAGCTGCAGCCAAGTGGAGCTGATCATGTCCATAACCCTGATCTTGTCCAGAGGAAGGGGAATTGCTGCCAGAAACGCAGATAAGAGCTGAGGAGTAAAGCCACAGACACTGCGGTACCGCATGCTGGTTGGAGAAACCCCTGTTCCATCCACAGTCACCAGCTTGCACAAAGCAGACCCGGGTTGGTAAGTCTAATCATGCACGTACTTCATCATAGTTTTGGTGCCTAGAATCCTAGAGGCTGAGACCAGGCATGTAGTTAGATAGGTTTGCTGTCTGTGTCAGGCCACAAGTATTGTTAACTGCTCATTACAAGGACTTCACGTTTAAAGTGCCAGGTCACACCAGAACTGATAAGCTTCACAATTAATTCAAGCCAGGCTGGTGTTTATTCAGGAGACACTATAGGCACGTGTTATTTGACCAGTTGTTGAGGGGGGAATACTATAGTATGTAACAACATTGAAAGCTGTTGTGCTGTACCGCAGGCTAGCCCACATCATGCACCCAAATAATTGTTCCTGACTCTAGGGTAATAACAGGTAAGGTGTGCCTGGTCTATTTGAGCCCACCAGTAGGTAAATTTATGGCTTATACCTCCTGCATCCACCGTGCTGTACAGCACAAGGGTCTCAGTGTCCTGGCTGGGTGTATGTAAATTTATTCATGTGTAACCAGATTCTGTGGTCGCGTTCATTACCACGTTTAAAGGGGTTCTCCGGGAATTAAGAAAATGAAAATACTTAAATATTACTTTATAATAAATATATTCCCAAATACCTTTCATTAGTTTTAATGGCTCGTTTTGTCTGGGGAGCAATCATCAGGAGAAACAAAATGGCCACCGTTCCATTAGTTCACACAAAACCTGTCCTGATCACACATGAGGACAAGTTACTTTAAAACACTGAGGTAAAGAGCTGCCTCATCCTCCTCTCTGCTCTGCTTGTCGGGGATTATCATCCTAAATACGGATAAGAACTTTATCTCCGGGGAATGGAGTTCATGAAGAGACATGAAGTACAGAGAGGATGGACAGGACAGACTGTGGTAATGTGGGGCTGTGGTAATGGAGACTACATACAAGTGCTGCTGCTCATTAGCCACATCCCGACCTCCTCTCATGTCTCCTCATCTTCTCCATTCCCACAGAGATTCACCTGTATTCAGGATCATGATTCGTGACAAGCAGAGCAGAGAGGAGGATGAGTGATGTGGAGTACTTTGTCCTGCTGTGTGATTAGGACAGGTTTTGTTTGTACTAATAGGACGGCGGCCATTTTATTTCTCCTAATGATTGCTCCCTAGACAAAACAAGCCATTATAACCAATGAAAGGTATTTGGGAATATATTTATTATGAAATAATATTTAAAGGGGTTTTGCAGTTATTTAAAACTGATGATCTATCCTCTGATCTGATGATCTAGCATCTGATCGGCGGCGGTCCGACACCCGGGACCCCTGCCGATCAGCTGTTTGAGAAGGCAGCGGCGCTGCAGGAGCGCCGCGGCCTTCTCTGTGTTTACCGCAGGCCAGTGACGTCACGACTACTATCACTGGCCTGGGTGGGGCTAAGCTCTGTTCACATGAATGGAGTTTAGCCCCGCCCAGGCCAGTGATAGTAGTCGTGACATCACTGGGCCTGAGGAAAACACAGAGAAGGCCGTGGCGCTCCTGCTTGAATATGCGATGGAATTTAAGAGGTGGGCTGTCGACACGGATTGGAATAACGCAGTAAAAATGTCTTTTTTTAGAAAAGGACTATCCAACGCTTTGAAGGATGAGCTTGCCCATGCTGAGGCCCCAGTACAACTAGATCCGTTTATTACACTGCATTCGAATTGACAACCGACTGTCCGAACGGCGACAGGAGAGTTGGGCTGCTTGGAATTATGACATTAATCAACCTACTTCTCCCTCTGTCTCCATGTCCAGGGAGGCCCAGAAGAGAAGTCCCCGAGAACCTATGAGTGAACCCATGCAGGTAGACTCCATCTTGAGACGGAACAGTGCAAATCGAAGGGATCATAGGCTCCGGGAGGATTTGTGTCTTTACTGCGGAAAGTCTGATCACTTCCTTATCAACTGCCCTAGCCATTCATGGAAGTTAGTAGCAGCCCTTACGGATCTCGACTTCTCCGATGGAGAATCAACTGTTTCAAAGACAGAACTACCAGAGAAGACAGTTGTTCGTTCCATCTCCTCTGTGGCCCCTCTCATTGTTTTCTCCCAGTCAAGCTCCTAATTAACTCTCAGTGGATTTCCACCTCTGCTATGGTAGACTCCGGAGCTAGCGGCAATTTTATGGATCTTTCCTTTGCCCGGAAGCATGGGGTTAAATGTCAGAAAAAACTCTCACCCATGGTTATGGAGACAGTAGATGGATCCCCACTAAGCTCGGGGCCAGTGGATCAGGAAACAGTGCCACTTGAAATCATCATAACTCCTCGTCACTGTGAAGTGCTGCCATTTCTATTAATTTCTTCTCCACACTTTCCTGTCATTCTAGGTTTACCCTGGTTGCAAGCTCAGAATCCTACCATTAACTGGGAAAACAAAGAAGTGAGCTTTCCGTCTGACAATACTCCTCCAGTAGTTCAGTCTGAACTAGGTCCAGAAGTTTCCATGCACGAAAACAAGGTGACAGGGTTACCCCCTGCATACGGAGAATTTGCAGGCGTTTGTGATAAACTAAATGTGGACAAGCTTCCTCCTCACCGCCCCTACGACTGTCCCATAGAATTACTTTCCGTCGCACCTATACCATTTGGACACATTTACCCTTTGGCAAGCCCGGAATTATAGGCCCTCAAGGACTATATAGAGGAAAATCTAGCCAAGGGATTCATACGCCCATCCACCTCGCCTGCGGGAGCACCCATATTCTTTGTCAAAAAAAAGGATGGTTCCTTAAGACCATGTATAGATTACCGCAAGCTTAATAAAGTTACTATCAAGAACCGTTACCCATTACCTTTGATCTCAGAGTACGACATGCAAGGATCTTCACTAAATTAGACTTAAGAGGCGCCTACAACCTAGTCCACATAAGACCTGGAGATGAATGGAAGACAGCCTTCAGATCTCGCTACAGACATTTTGAATACCTGGTGATGCCCTTCGGCCTCTGTAACGCTCCGGCCACCTTCCAGCATCTCGTCAATGACATCTTTAGAGACCTCCTGGACCAGTTTGTAGTGATCTATTTAGATGATATCCTGATCTTCTCCAACTCAGTGGAAGAACACCAGCGGCATGTGGCACTCGTTCTGGAACGATTAAGAGAGAATCAACTCTACATTAAGATCGAAAAATGTGAATTCCAGGAGGCAGAGATACAATTCCTCAGCTATATTATCTCCCCTCAAGGTCTGCGCATGGACTCAAGCAAGATTAAGGCAATTCTGGACTGCCCGACCCCTAAGAGTGTGAAGGAGGTTCAACGCTTTATTGGTTTTGCCAATTTTTATAGACGCTTTATCAGGAACTTTTCGGAGATCATTGCTCCTATTAACCAGCTGACTAAGAAAAAAAACATCTTTGCGTGGTCTCACGAAGCAGAAGAATCCTTTTCTCGTCTAAAATCCAAGTTTACGACAGCCCCTGTATTTATCCATCCCGATCCAGAACTTCCTTTTATCATGGAAGTAGATGCCTCAGATTGTGCTATAGGGGCTGTTCTATCCCAGAGAAGAGGAGACAAGAGTCTGTTACATCCCTGTGCCTACTTTTCCCAACGGTTATCTCCGGCAGAAAAAAATTACGATGTAGGAAATAAAGAATTGCTCGCCATCATTGCAGCATTCAAGGAATGGAGACACCTTCTTCAGTGGGCCGCACAGCAGATTATAGTATTAACCGATCACCGCAACTTGGAATTCATTAGATCTGCTAAATGTCTGTCTCTGCGCCAAGCTCATTGGAGCCTGTTTCTTAACCAGTTTAATTTTATTGTCTCCTATAGGCCGGGTTCCCGTAACAGTAAGGCAGATGCCTTATCCAGAATGTTTTCCAACGATTCTGTCACTGTGACTCCTCCCAAGACCATCCTGCCTGAATCTAATTTTGTGGGGGTAATCCATAATAAGGATTTGATGGAAGAAATACGAGAGGCCTACGACTCCGACTCTTTCCTATCTCAACCACCTGATGATGTCCATTTGATACTCAAAAACAAGGTCTGGACCCACGGGCAGCAGTTATATATACCTAAGACAATGAGACTGAAAATTCTAAAATCAGTCCATGACTCAAAGGTCAAAGGGTCACAAAGGTGTACAAAAGACCCAGGAATTTTAGTCTCATTTCTTTTGGTGGCCCAATTATCAAAAGGACGTAAGGGGGTATGTTACATCCTGTGATGTCTCTGCCAGATGCAAGACTCTTCGTGCCTCGCCCACGGGTTTGTTACAGCCATTATCGGTCCCTTCTCGCCCCTGGGGGTCTGTTTCCATGGACTTTATTGTAGATCTACCTACCTCTAAGGGGAAAAATACAATTCTGGTAGTATTAGATCGACTCACCAAGGCTGCACATTTTATTCCATGCACCAGTTTACCTTCCGCCAAGGCCACAGCAGATCTGGTAGTCAACAATGTGTTCCGTCTCCATGGGGTTCCTGATGAGGTTATCTCGGATCGTGGAGTTCAATTCACATCAAAATTTTGGTGGAGTTTCTGCAAGGCACTTGATATTAATATTAATTTGTCAACTGCTTTCCACCCACAGTCTAATGGGCAGACCGAGCGCACCAACCAGACTCTAGAACAGTACTTCTGGTGCTATATCGGCCATCTACAAGACGACTGGATCGACTTACTTCCAGTAGCTGAATTTTCTTATAACAACTCTCAGAATGAATCTACCAAGCAAACCCCTTTCTTCGCGAATCTAGGGTATCATCCAAATATCCTCCCAAGAGTACCTGTCACCCCATCTATTCCTGCTGTTGAGGAAAGAATCTCTGCTTTGCAACAAAATTTAGAACTACTGAAGGAAACGTTGGAGAAGGCTCAAGAAACATACAAGAGGGCAGCAGATAAGTCTCGTAGACCAGCACCAACATTTAAAGTTGGGATAAGGTATGGCTTTCCACCAGGCATCTGAGACTTAAGGTCCCTTCACCAAAACTGGGACAGAAGTTCATTGGGCCTGATAACATTACAGGGCTGATTGGTCCAGTGGCGGTTCGACTCAAGCTCCCACAAGGTATGAAGATTCACCCTGTTTTCCATGTGTCTCTTTTAAAGCCTATCACACCCAATCCTTTTCCAGAACTCATACCTCCTCCTCCTGATACTGTGGAGATAGATGGCGAAGAACAATTTGTTGTGGAAAAAAATTTGGATTCTAGAATCTTCAGGAACCACTTGCAGTATCTTGTTAAGTGGCGGGGTTATGGACCTGAAGAGAATTCCTGGGAACCTGTCAGTAACATTAATGCTCCCCGACTGATCAGACAGTTTCATCAGAAACATCCCGGCAAGCCAAGTCAGGTGGCGTCCAGAGGCCACTATTGAGGTGGGAGTAATGTCAGGAGAACCCTGGATACCTGCTGTTTAGTTTACCTTGCCCTTGAGTTGCCCTCAGCCAAGATGGTGGAGCATGCTTCAAACCAGCTGCTACCTCACTTCCTGTTTGTCTTAAATATCCTGCCTGATCAAACACTCATTGCTTGAGTATCGTGTAAAGCTCCTGCTTGCAGTTCTCTCGCTGGAACCGTCTCTATTCCGGATCGTTCCTTCCTCCTGTGCTTTACCCCGCACCCCCGTCTGCTACCTGCCTATTGTCTGCAGCTTCTGTGGAACTACAAGTGCCAGCTTGCCTGCTTACCTGCCGCTTCCAGTGTTCTACCTAGTCCCTGCTATTGGACTCCAGCTACTAACCACCAGTATCGTGACACGGAGGTTCACCTTCCACTGGGACAATAACCACAAACATACAGTCAGAGCTACACTGGAATGGTTTAGATCAAAGCATATTCATGTGTTTGAATGGTTCAGTCAAAGTCCAGGTATAAATCCCATTGAGAATCTCTGACAAGACTTGAAAATTGCTGTTCACAGACGTTCTGTATCCAATCTGGCTGAGCTTGAGCTATTTTGCAAAGAAGAATGGGCGAAAATTTCAGTTTCTAGATGTACAAAGCTCGTAGAGACATACCCCAAAAGACTTGCAGCTGTAATAGCAGTGAAATGTGGTCTTACAAAGTATTGACTAATGCATGCCACATTTTCCAAATTTTTATTTATTAAAAATTTTGAGAACCATGTATAATTTTCTTTTCACTTCACACATACTTGCTATTTGTGTTGGTCTATCACATAAAATCCCAATAAAATACATTTACGTTTGTGGGTGTAAAAATGTAAAAAAGTTCAAAGGGTATTAATACTTTTTTAAGGCGCTGTATATACAAAGGGGTTGATGAGGAATATCTTATGAGTAGAGACCAATGTACCTAAATACTTTACCTGATTTGCCTTCTTTAAAAGAACTGTGGTGTTGACCAGCATAAATTGCTTTCTGTGATCCCAATATGAATCCTGAAAATACATATTCACTTACCTGAGCCTCAGGCCTCATACAAACTATTGAGTACCATTGAACTGTAATACCACAATATGGCACCCATAGAAATTTATAAGGGTATACTGTACCTCTACGTGTCTCTGTTTTTTAATGCTGAGGTTTTTTTTCTGTTTATGCACTGCACAATATGAAAAACGATGTCATGTATAATCCATAGGATGTTTTTAAAGCGTAACTTTCAGTTTTATTTTTAAAGGGGTTTTCCAAGAGATTTTTACTGATGATCTATCCTCTGACACCTGAGACTCCCAATGATCAGCTTTTTGAGAAAGCAGCAGCACTCACAGTAGCGCCACAGCCTTCTCTCTGCTCACCAAGAACAGCACCATCTATTTGATAGCGGCTGTGCTTGGTATCACAGCTCAGCCCCATTCACTTCAATGGGGCTGAGCTGCACCCAGGCCATGGGACAGATGAACGAGACCTCACACAGCCTAGGCAAAGCTGAGAGAAGGCCGTGGCACTACTGTGAGCACCAGTACCTTCTCAAACAGTTGATTTTGGGGGTCCCAGGTGCCAGAAAACCCCTTTAATATAGGGTAGAGATAACATTTTTGTAATATACCGCATAGGGAAATATGTTTTCTTCTACTAGAAAACAGGGAGTGTTACTAAGGAGAGTCTGTCTTCAGTCTTCAGCGTTCTACTGAGCGCTGAAGATGTCTGTGTGTAACAAGTCTGATAGGCAGGATGATCGCCAGTGATAGAGCACATGCATATAGTCAGGGATTGGGCTAATGACAAGAAGCCTGGGAGCCTCTGTATATTATATAGGTGTCTTCAGCACTCAGTAGTACTGAAGACTAAAGACAGCCTCTCCTTAGCTGTGCTCAGTTACATCTTTGCTAAGGAGACTCTTGACATCCTGTTTTCTAGTACAAAGAAACATCTTTCTCTAAAAAGTCTATTACAAAGATATTTAACATCCCTGCCCCTATAACATATTAAAAGTAAACTCAAACAACAGTTACACTTTAAGGAAATCACTTCTAGGGAAGAATATTTTTGTAATATGGAGGCACCATATGATGGCACACAGTGAACATGCGGCCTTAATTTAAGTCAGGAAAATGTGGGGAGCCTTAGTTGGATATGGTATATATGGTTAGTTATTACTGCAGATTTTACAGCTAAGTATGTCTATGTTATAAAGGCTGTGAAGTCACTGTCTAATGACTAAGCTGTTATTAAAAAAAAAAACATAGTACATGCAAAATTATTAAAGGGGTTGTCCAGTTTTAAGAGAAAACCAGAAACCCTTGGGATCAGCCTTCAATAAAGAACTGATAAGCACTCCAGTTCTCCTGGCCAAACTCTATGTACATTACCTGGCTGCAGAGGTGACATTGCATTGACAAGTGACTACTGCAGCTTATCACTGGCCTTAGCGGTACAACAAAGAGGACGTTGTATGGCTGCAGCTGTCACTCTGCAGCTGAGTAGAGAGCCTGGCCAGGAGAACTAGCGTGGTGGACCAAGATCTGCCAGGTAAGTACTCGGCAATTGCCTATCAATTATTATCTATCAAAACCAGACAACCCCTTTAATAATATAGCATTTTATATGTATTTAACAGTTTAATCACTAGGTTGTACTGCATGAGTTATTGTACTCTGAGGGTTGTCCAGTTTTGTCCTCAACTGAACAAACCCTTTAACTCTGAAATTAGTTGAAGAAAGCTACAAGTACATACTGTACAATGAGAACACTGATTGGACAACACAGTATGGATAGACAATAAAAAGTCCCATTACTGCGTAGTAAAAAGGTGAAATGTTTAATACCTGCCAAAAACTTTATTCCCATGCTGAATTATTAATAATTCCAGCCATAATTCAAGTCAGAAAGGATGTAGATGTAGATTTGGCCAATGCAATATTAACACAGAACCGTTAGGCTACATACAGGGCTATTCTGAAATATGGCTTCTAGCTTCCATCCTATCAGAGCATTGTGTTACGATTTTATTCACATTAATAAAATATACTAAATAGATTATTGTATATACTCTATGGGAGTCAATGTAGATATCTTGTTGGAAGTGCAGAGTTCTAATAAAATAAAAGGCTGTAAAACATCATTTACAACAGCCTAGAATTTGAGAGCGCATAACTGGCTTGTTAGGAGTCAGGTAGGGAATTTGCTTTGCTGCCATGAAATTAAAAATTATGGGGGTCATTTACAATCCAGAATATTTCTGGGGCACATTACGGCACAAAGGTTATTTGCACTTCAATCTGTCACTTCTCCCCGCTCACACCAGGTCTAAAAAAGTTGGCGTGGCGCTGGCAGGGAAGAGGATGGTCTGACAGGCCAGTCACATTCATAATTTTCTATGCCTGTTTTGGGCGTCGAAAATGGTCTAAATGTAAGACAGTTAGGAAGCTGGCTGACACTTCGACTGGTGCAAGATACACCAAAGTTATGTGGCAGATCCACAGCCAGATATAGGGATTATTAAGACCGGTATCAGGAAAACCCTGGTTACCTGCTGTTTAGTTTACCCCGCCCTTGAGTTTCCCTCAGCCAAGATGGTGGAGCATGTTTCAAACCAACTGCTACCTCACTTCCTGTTTGTCTTAAATATCCTGCCTGATCAAACACTCATTGCTTGAGTATCGTGTAAAGCTCCTGCTTGCAGTTCTCTCGCTGGAACGTCTCTATTTTGGATCGTTCCTTCCTCCTGTGCTTTACCCCGCACCCCCGTCTTCTACCTGCCTATTGTCTGCAGCTTCTGTGGAACTACTAGTCCCAGCTTGCTCACCTTAATGCCAGCCTGTCAGCTTACCTGCCACTTCCAGTGTTCTGCCTAGTTCCTGCTATTGGACTCCAGCTACTAACCGCCAGTATCGTGACAGGATACTCAAGCCCAAAATGGAGTCCGCTGGGGCTGTGGAACCACGCATGAAGCAGATGCAAGCCGCTATGGTCAGTATTTGCACTGAACTTCAGTCTTACAAAAACAAATATGACGCCTTTGAAGGACAGACTAATCACAATACCCAGGTCTATGGTCAAGCAATTCAAGAGCTACGCAGTACCGTGTAGGCGCTATCGGACCGGCTTGTCCTCCTGGAAAATCAGCCTCCTGTACCACAAGTCTGAGCACCAGCAACAGTGCCCAAGTTGCCACCATTTAGATTTGGTGGAGAGCGTGACAAATTCCAGGGCTTCCTCAACCAGTGCCGATTATATTTCGACGCAAATCCCACCCAGTTTCCTACAGACCGATCCAAGGTACTGTGCATCATTATGTTAGTTACTCATAAGGCCATTGCCTGGGCCAATCCACTAATTGAGACTGATGACCCCCGGGTGAAAAATTTCTGGACGCTATGAGTCAAATGTTTGATGATCCCAATCGCGGCGCCATGGCCAAGGCAGCCTTACTAGCATTATGCCAGGGCCGACGCCCTGTTACCGAATATGCGATGGAATTTAAGAGGTGGGCTGTCGACATGGATTGGAATAACGCAGCAAAATTGTCTTTTTTTTAGAAAAGGACTATCCAACGCCTTGAAGGATGAGCTTGCCCATGCTGAGGCCCCAGTACAACTAGATCCGTTTATTAATCACTGCATTCTAATTGACAACCGACTGTCCGAACGGCAACAGGAGAGATGGGCTGCTTGGAATTATGACATTAATCAACCTACTTCTCCCTCTGTCTCCATGCCCAGGGGAGGCCCAGAAGAGAAGTCCCCGAGAACCTATGAGTGAACCCATGCAGGTAGACTCCATCTTGAGACGGGAAAGTGCAAATCGAAGGGAGCATAGGCTCCGGGAGGATTTGTGTCTTTACTGCGGAAAGTCTGATCACTTCCTTATCAACTGCCCTAGCCGTTCACGGAAGTTAGTAGCAGCCCTCACGGATCTCGACTTCTCCGATGGAGAATCAACTGTTTCAGAGACAGAACTACCAGAGAAGACAGTTGTCCATTCCATCTCCTCAGTGGCCCCTCACATCAAAAAAGAAAATAAAGACTCTCATTGTTTTCTCCCAGTCAAGCTCCTAATTAAAGGAGTTGTCCGAGTTATGAAAAAAAAATGTATAGTACAGTAAATCTGATGGGCAGCAATATATAACTAAGTTAAGCAAGTTTTAGGCAAAAAAAATCTATACTTCCTCATTTCCCTGGTTCTCCTCTGGCCTTTGTTTACATGCAGTAATAACAATATCTGCCCCTCCCCCTTCCAGTGAATACAAGAGCTGGCCTGAGTGACATGTCTGCTGGAATACTCAGCAGCATGTTGTATGTGTAGGACTACAAGTCCCAGCTGTACAATAACACTGCTGATACACACAGGGTCGTCCCCCTACCTGTTCTTGTACAGTACAATACTTTGCATCTCCTCCAGATCAACTCCAGTCAGCTCTGTGTCTGTAGGGTGAGGAGGGCAGATCCTGTGTCTCTTTACATCTGCAGCTGCTGTTGTAAAGCCTTCAGTGTGTTCTTGCTGAAGGGGTTAATGTTTTATCTGAAAGAATACAGGGAGAGAGCAGATAGCAGCAGCGGCAGAGCAGGGGGCGTGGCCAGCACAGTGACGTCTTGTGTACAGGCTCTGTGCACGAATATAAGATTACCAGGGAGGCAAGCTGACATCATAGGTCATGTGACCCTGAGTGAACTCTGATAAACCAGCAGCTTTAGAAGCAGAAAGTGTATGGAAAAGCTGTTGTATTTGACTAGTTAGAAACATACAAAGGACAAAAAAATAACTTGGACAACTACTTTCTCAGTGGATTTCCACCTCTGCTATGGTAGACTCCGGAGCTAACGGCAATTTTATGGCTCTTTCCTTTGCCCGGAAGCATGGGGTTAAATGTCAGAAAAAACTCTCACCCATGGTTATGGAGACAGTAGATGGATCCCCACTAAGCTCGGGGCCAGTGGATCAGGAAACAGTGCCACTTGAAATCATCATAACTCCTCGTCACTGTGAAGTGCTGCCATTTCTATTAATTTCTTCTCCACACTTTCCTGTCATTCTAGGTTTACCCTGGTTGCAAGCTCAGAATCCTACCATTAACTGGGAAACCAAAGAAGTGAGCTTTCCATCTGACGATACTCCTCCGGTAGTTCAGTCTGAACTAGGTCCAGAAGTTTCCATGCACGAAAACAAGGTAACAGGGTTACCCCCTGCATACGGAGAATTTGCAGACGTTTGTGATAAACAAAATGTGGACAAGCTTCCTCCTCACCACCCCTACGACTGTCCCATAGAATTACTTCCAGGCGCACCTATACCGTTTGGAAACATTTACCCTTTGGCAAGCCTGGAATTATAGGCCCTCAAGGACTATATAGAGAAAAATCTAGCCAAGGGATTCATATGCCCATCCTCCTCGCCTGCGGGAGCACCCATATTCTTTGTCAAAAAAAAAGGATGGTTCCTTAAGACCATGTATAGATTACCGCGAGCTTAATAAAGTTACTATCAAGAACCGTTACTCATTACCTTTGATCTCAGAGCTTCTAGAGAGAGTACGACATGCAAGGATCTTCACTAAATTAGACCTAAGAGGCGCCTACAACCTAGTCCGCATAAGACCAGGAGATGAATGAAAGACAGCCTTCAGATCTCGCTACGGACATTTTGAATATCTGGTAATGCCCTTTGGCCTCTGTAACGCTCCGGCCATCTTCCAGCATCTCGTCAATGACATCTTTAGAGACTTCCTGGACCAGTTTGTAGTGATCTATTTAGATGATATCCTGACCTTCTCCAACTTAGTGAAAGAACACCAGCGGCATGTGGCACTCGTTCTGGAACGATTAAAAGAGAATCAACTCTACATTAAGATCGAAAAATGTCAAATCCACCAGGCTGAGATACAATTCCTGGGCTATATTATCTCCCCTCAAGGTCTGTGCATGGACTCAAGCAAGATTAAGGCAATTCTGGACTGCCCGACCCCTAAGAGTGTGAAGAAGGTTCAACGCTTTATTGGTTTTGCCAATTTTTATAGACGCTTTATCAGGAACTTTTCAGAGATCATTGCTCCTATTACCCAGCTAACTAAAAAGAAGAACATCTTTGCGTGGTCTCACAAAGCAGAGGAATCCTTTTACGACAGCCCCTATATTAATCCATCCCGACCCAGAACTTCCTTTTATCATGGAAGTAGATGCCTCAGATTCTGCTATAGGGGCTATTCTATCCCAGAGAAGAGGAGACAAAAATTTGTTACATCCCTGTGCCTACTTTTCCCAACGGTTATCTCCGGCGGAAAAAAATTACGATGTAGGAAATAAAGAATTGCTCACCATCATTGCAGCTTTCAAGGAATGGAGACACCTTCTTCAGGGGGCCACACAGCAGATTATAGTATTAACAGACCACCGCAACTAAGACTGAAAGTTCTAAAATTAGTCCATGACTCAAAGATGGCGGGTCACAAAGGTGTACAAAAGACCCAAGAATTTTTGTCTCGTTTCTTTTGGTGGCCTAATTATCAAAAGGACGTAAGGGGGTATATCCTGTGACGTCTGTGCCAGATGCAAGACTCCTCGTGCCTCGCCCATGGGTTTGATACAGCCATTATCGGTCCCTTCTCGCCCCTGGGGGTCTGTTTCCATGGACTTTATTGTAGATCTACCTACCTCTAAGGGGAAAGATACAATCCTGGTAGTAGTAGATCGACTCACTAAGGCTGCGCATTTTATTCCATGCACCGGTTTACCTTCCGCCAAGGTCACAGCAGATCTTGTAGTCAACAATGTGTTCCGTCTCTATGGGGTTCCTGATGAGGTTATCTTGGATCAATTCACATCAAAATTTTGGCGGAGTTTCTGCAAGGCACTTGATATTAATATTAATTTGTCGACTGCTTTCAACCCACAGTCTAATGGACAGACCGAGCGCACCAACCAGACTCTAGAACAGTACCTCCGGTGCTATACATATCTGCCATCTACAAGACGACTGGATCGACTTACTTCCAGTAGCTGAATTTTCTTATAACAACTCTCAGAATGCGTCTACCAAGCAAACCCCTTTCTTCGCGAATCTAGGGTATCATCCAAATATCCTCCCTAGAGCACCTGTCACCCCATCTATTCCAACTGTCGTGGAAACAATCTCTGCTTTGCAACAAAATTTAGAACTACTGAAGGAAACGTTGGAGAAGGCTCGAGAAACATACAAGAGGGCAGCAGATAAGTCTCGTAGACCAGCACCAACATTTAAAGTTGGGGATTAGGTATCGCTTTCCACCAGGCATCTGAGACTTAAGGTCCCTTCACCAAAACTGGGACAGAAGTTCATTGGGCCTGATAACATTACAGGGCTGATTGGTCCAGTGGCGGTTCGACTCAAGCTCCCACAAGGTATGAAGATTCACCCTGTTTTCCATGTGTCTCTCTCAAAGCCTATCATGCCCAATTCTTTTCCAGAAGGCATACCTCCTCCTGATACTGTAGAGATAGATGGCAAAGAACAATTTGTTGTGGAAAGAATTTTGGACTCTAGAATCTTCAGGAACCGCTTGCAATATCTTATTAAGTGGCAGGGTTATGGACCTGAAGAGAATTCCTGGGAACCTGTCAGTAACATTAATGCTCCCCGACTGATCAGACAGTTTCATCAGAAACATCCCGGCAAGCCAAGTCAGGTGGCGTCCAGAGGCCGCTATTGAGGTGGGAGTAATGTCAGGAAAACCCTGGTTACCTGCTGTTTAGTTTACCCCGCCCTTGAGTTGCCCTCAGCCAAGATGGTGGAGCATGTTTCAAACCAACTGCTACCTCACTTCCTGTTTGTCTTAAATATCCTGCCTGATCAAACACTCATTGCTTGAGTATCGTGTAAAGCTCCTGCTTGCAGTTCTCTCGCTGGAACCGTCTGTATTCCGGATCGTTCCTTCCTCCTGTGCTTTACCCCGCACACCCGTCTGCTACCTGCCTATTGTCTGCAGCTTCTGTGGAACTACTAGTCCCAGCTTGCTCACCTTAGTGCCAGCCTGTCAGCTTACCTGCCGCTTCCAGTGTTCTGCCTAGTCCCTGCTATTGGACTCCAGCTACTAACCGCCAGTATCGTGACAACCCGTTTCTAAAATGCCGGTATTCATAAATGACCCCTATGTTTTTATAAGTGAATCCAATTATAACATTATATAACAAATGTACTATTTGAGCAAACTGAATCTC
The DNA here is from genome assembly GCA_900303285.1 of Rhinella marina. NCBI lineage: Eukaryota > Metazoa > Chordata > Amphibia > Anura > Bufonidae > Rhinella > Rhinella marina. The sequence continues at coordinate 82,858 of ONZH01021255.1, read as the reverse complement.
CAAAGACACTTTGGGGGCCATTTATTAATACTGGCGATTTCTACTCTGATCCCCTTTGCACCTGAATCTGCAACAATAGTACAGTATGCCAAAAAAGTGGTGTACAACATTGTATGTGTTATCTATCTATCTATCTATCTATCTATCTATCTATCTATCTATCTATCTATCTATCTATCTATCTATCCAGTCTATGCATCTATCTATCTAATTTCCTATGGGCCTTGATGCTGCCAGAGCTACATCTCTTGTGCTTGGTTGCAGCAGGACAAGGTATAGTACCTCTGCTTCTTCCTAGTCCTAGCAGTGTCTCATCCATTCTACTCCCTTGGGTGACAATGGTGTCCTGCCGCACCCAGGGCTGCCACCTCCCAACCAGGGGTGTCTTTCACTGGGGGAGGGAGATAACAGAGCAGTCAGTGACAGTGCACCATGTGTTACAGAGTGAGGAATCATTGCTCTCCTTCTGTCAGACTGTGTCCTGAGGGAAGAGTGATGACACTGAGAGGCTTCATCTGATGTCCACACTAGGCTTGCAGGGAAGCACCAGCATCTTGCACAGCAGAGGTGAGTGTGTGGCAGGGAGACTGTCATATTCTTAATATAAGTTAGTTGAAGGGAGGACTCAGGTAATAAGGATCCCAGTCTCAACCTCCAGGTGAGAGGAAGCATCACTTACTGCTTACTACCTGGAGCAGAAGGACAGAACATGATACAATGAATAGAATTTGTGGTAACGCTTGGGACTTGTATTCTCACTTACTGACCTATCCAACTTTGAACAAGTGAATAACTATGACTTCTGAATTATTCTTTTTGCCAGTTTGACACCTATTGGGAGATTTGGTTAGATTTTCACTCTAACATTCCTATCATATAGCAGACCTGAATTTGTCATATAAATTCCCTTGCATTTGAAGTGATCTGCAACAAGGGATCATTAAGTGGCAATAAAGCTTTGCTAAGACCACAACAAGCTTTCTTTTTTTTTTGAATGAAATGAATTATTTGCTGTATTTATAGGAAAGGTGTTGTATTCTCCTGTTTTATTCAAATTTTACCCATTCTTCTTACAATGTAACTTAGCTCTTTGAGGCCGTATTGTTAGTGCACTGTGATAACCATCAGGTGTAAAATAAAGCAGTAGGTATATAACCTGTGTAAAGGAACAGATAACACAATGAGATATCGCCCAAAGTATTTGTGTACATAGGCAGAGACAGATGATAAAGCTATAGATAGAGAGAGAGAGATAATAGAGAGATAGATGATTGATAGATACATAGATTGATAAATGATAGATTAGATAAATCATAGATAATGGATATATGTTAGACAAATAATAGATAGATATTAGATAGACAGGAGATAGATAGATAGATAGATAGATAGATAGATAGATAGATAGATAATAGGTAGATTTAGATAATAGACAGATAGAAACATGTTAGATTAGATAAACAGATAGTAGAGATATAGATAACAGATAAATAGATAATAGATAAATAGAAAGATATAGATAAATAATAGGTAGATAATAGATTGATGTTAGATAGTTAGAGTGACAGCACAAATATACATATTTCTGTCAAATACAAATGGAGTTTCAGTCAGGTTGGCTACTATGATATCACAAGTGGGCTGATGGTGACATATTGATGGTGATACACGTGGGGACTCCATTTCCACTATTGTCAAGTACTACAGACAGGACTTTTTTCCTCTTCTATGTATTTTTCTCCGTGTATTTTGCTTATTAGTGGTTTTAATATTTGTATTTTGGATTGTGTGACATACCTCAGGGTTATATTTTTATGTCCTAGTCCATGTGGTTTATCATATGTATCATTATTATGTTGGAGGTCCTCTGACTTGATTATTTATTTTTGATATCACAAATGGGTTTCAGTCAGGTAAGTTACTATGACATCACAAGTGGGTTTTAGTTAAGTTCTGGTGACATCACAACTAGTAAGTACTTATTTATATCTCTGTCTCAAATGACACCATGCTGTTAAGAAACCCATATACAGTTCTTCCTCAAGGGCCCTCTCTGCCTCTGTATACATGTATATACTGTATACTGTTTGAGTTTTCTGTATTAGAGTAAATTATCTGCTCAACCAAAGTGTAGAAAAAGATTTGTGGGAGCAGTTTGAGTGTCCAGTTATTTTTAGAACCATAACAATACTTGAACAGATGCTACTCCTATTAATATTCAGGTTCATGCTCTAACTACTTAAAGGGGGTTTCCAGTTTTATTTAAGCAATACTGGATCATTGTAGCAAAGAAATGTTTCTAATATTCTTTATGGTTCAATTGGTCATTTTCTAGACTGATACATTGTTGAAAACTACAAGCCAAATTTCTGCATTGTCAGGGCTGGATACAATTGTACCCACTTCTCAGCTGAGAGAAGGACAAGGAAAGTACTGGTTTGCAGCCTGTGAATGTAAAGAAAAGTGTTCTCATTCACTGAAAGCAAATATTTATAATTGTTAAAGAATTGCTGCTTTAAATGTAGTAGACACTTGGTGAAGTTTTCATTTCTACAGTGAGCAACCTTTAGTTATATTAAACTTGAAAACCCAGTTAGAGTTCATTTACACACTAAAAAAACACTTTAGAGACCATTTGCATTTTTTTCATACCACATGCGTTTTTCTAACCCCTCAGTCACCAGCCTGTTTTAGGCCTTAGTGACCAAGCAATTTTTAAAATGTTTTCATGATCACATTATTAAATAGATTATTTTTCCATCAGTGTAGCCATATGAGGGTTTGTTTTTGTGAAACAAGTTTGCCACATTTTGTATTTTGGGGCGGTGCATGAGAAAAACATTATTTCTGGCATTTTCTTTTTCAAAGGTGTTTACCATGCAGGATAAATAATGTCATTATTCAATACAGAGGTGTAGCTACAACTGACTGGGCCCCACAGCAAATTTTCTACAGGGCCCCCTCCCCTCCTCTTATATTGATACCTATCCTAAGGACAGGTCATCAATAGTAAAACGCTTTTTTTTTTCAACAAGTATCAGTGTCCTAAATATTTGGATAAGAGTAGTAGTGATTTAAAAAAAAATAAAAAATATATATATATATACTAGCTGAAAGACCCGGCTTCGCCCGGGTATATTTAATCTAATCTGTGACCTCCACAGCACCTAGAGTGGCCACTGTCTTCAACCCAGAACGCCAGACCTCACCAACCATTCCCTCAAACGTGAAGCAGTGCCCCCAAGCCACACGATTAAATTCTGTCATGCACAAGGCCTTGATGGACACAGGGATGTCCTTTTGAACACCCCACTCTCACATAGCAGCACTGTGCAGTCTGAGCAATGAGCTGCAGGGAGAAAGTCACCCTCCCCCCACCCCTGCAGCAACAGAAGGTGATTTTAACCTTTATTTTTGCAATCCCTGTCAGCTACAGAGTGAGAGGGGGTGTGGCCTGACCGGGTCAGGGGCGTGACTTAGTTGGACCTGGAGGTAGGGCTTTTAAATCCTTCTTTTGAATCACAGGTTGATGCCTTAGTAATTTAGGAGTAAACAGAGTAGGTAGCAGTAGAAGAATACATCTTTTATTACTACTGAACAGTAAATATGTGAAATTTACATTATATGAGGTAATAATTGATGATGAATTAATCTAAAACATAAGTTATATTTATGGTAACCGGAATACCTCTTTAACAGTCTCATCCAAAGCCTCTTTAAAGCAGACCTACAGCAGTGAACTGGCTAGGTTGTCATGGAAGCCTGTTATGTGTGGAGGCTGCCTGTGAGCTTCTATTGGCTGATAAGGGTCATGTGACCAGGCTCCTATTGGCTAATGCATGTTTTGGGAATATCTCAGGAACAGTACGTTCTGGAGAGCTGAAAACTGTTCTAAAACCTTCCCGGACACCTCATGTACATCTGTGCCAAATTTTGTGATTGTAGCTGCAGCGGCGCGGATTCCTTTAGCTGACATACACACACACACACTCAGCTTTATATATTAGATATATATATAGTAACATAGTTTACAAGTTGATCCAGAGGAAGGCAAAAAACCCCTGTGAGGTAGAAGCCAATATTCCCCACTTTAGGGGAAAAAATTCCTTCCCGACTCCAATCAGGCAATCAAAATAACTCCCTGGATCAACGACCCATCTCTAGTAACTATAACCTATAATATTATTTCCCTCCAGAAATACATCCAGGCCCCTCTTGAACTCTTTAAGTGAACTTACCATCACCACCTCCTCAGGCAGAAAGTTCCATAGTCTCACTGCTCTTACCATAAATAATCCTCTTCTATGTTTGTGTACAAACCTTCTTTCCTCCAGACGCAGAGGATGTCCCCTCGTCACAGTCGCAGTCTTGGTGATAAATAGTTCATGGGAGAGATCTCTGTACTGACCCCTGATATATTTATACATGGTTATTAGATCTCTCCCAGGCTTTTTTTTTGTAAAGTGAATAACCCTAATCTTTCTGGGTACTGTAGTCCACAAATTCCAGTTATTACTTTAGTTGCCTTCCTCTGAACCCTCTGCAGCTCTGCTATGTCTGCCTTGTTCACAGGAGCCCAGAACTGTACACAGTACTCCATATGTGGTCTGACTAGTGATTTGTAAAGTGGCAGGACTATGTTCTCATCATGGGCATCTATGCCTCTTTTTATGCAACCCATTATCTTATTGGCCTTGGCAGCAGCTGTCTGACACTGGTTTCTGCAGCTTAGTTTGCTGTTTACTAAAATTGCTAGGTCCTTTTCCACCCAATGTTTTACCATTTAGTATGTACTGGTGACTTGCATTATTTCTTCCCATATGCATAACCTTACATTTGTCAGTGTTAACCCTTTCAGCCCCAGAGGTTTTTTCGGTTTTGCGTTTTCGTTTTGCGCTCCCTGCCTTTTTCTTGCATTTTGATAAAGTGATAAAAAAATTATAAAGTTTAACATTTTTTTTCCAGTTCTTGACCCCTATAACTTTTTGGTATTTATGTGTACGGAGCTGTATGGGGGCTCATTTTTTGCGGGGCGATCTGAACTTTTTATTGATACCATTCTGGGGTGTGTGTGACTTTTTGATCGCTTTTTATTTCATTTTATTTTTTTTAAAAAACGACAAAAAATGGCAAATCGGGCATTTTGACGCTTTTTTCCCGTTTCTCTTTTTTCCGTATGGGAAATATTTTAAAAATTTTTTTATAATATCGGCGTTTTTGCACACGGCGATACCCATGATGTGTATTTTTTTTATTTTTTTAATACTTTTATTTTCGTGAAAGGGGGGTGATTTGAACTTTTCCTTTTTTTTATTTTTTCAAACTTTATTTATTTATTTTTTTACACTTTTTTATAGTTCTCATAGGGAACTATAAGAAGCAATCATTTGATTGCTTATATCATAGACTCCAATGCACTTACATTGGAGTCTATGATGATTTTAGTGCTTTCCTATGGAGCCCTATTACAGGCAAGGGCTCCATAGGAAAGCCTATGCAGCAGCCTCCTGTCATCTACTATGACATTGGCTGCTGCAGGCACGCTCCAGCTCCTCTGATCGCCACACGGGGGAGCCGGAGCAACAGCAGAAGCGTATGCTTCCGGTGTTTGCCGCCTTCGGGTGCCGCGGTCAGGCTTGACCGCGGCACCCGAGGGATTAAATGTCCACGATCGGCACGTTAGCCGGTCGCGGACATTAGCCACGGGTGCCTGCTAGTTGGATATGCAGGTCACCTGCGGCCTGCACGGAGCGGGCGCCATCTTTAAAGTCCTGGCCAGCTCCGTACTAGTACGGCGCTGGTCGGGAAGGGGTTAAACCTCATCTGCCACTTCTCTGCCCAAGCCTCCAATGTATCCAGATCCATCTGTAGCAGTGTACTGTCCTCTTCAGTGTTAATTACTTTACACAGTTTATATATATATATATATATATATATATATATATATACACACACGCACATATACACACAAACACATACACACACATACATATATATATACATACACGTAAGCAAAAAAATATATATAATATACACACAAAGATAAAATCATACATATATACACATATAAACACACACAGATAAACACATACATACACATATACACACAGATACTGTGTATATATATATATATATATATATATATATAAATACTAGCTAAAGGACCCGACTTCGCCCAGGTATATTTAATCTATTTCATTAAATGTTTGTGTGTGTTGTTAAAAGATATCGAAAGCGACCTCTACAGTGCCCGTCCCTTTAACAGTGACCTCCACAGCAGCCCGCCCCTTAACAGAAACATCCACAGCGCCCTTCCCTTTAACTGTGACCTTCCCAGTAGCTAGGGTGGCTACTGTCTTCAGCCCAGAAAGCCGGACCTCACCGGTCATTGCCCCAAAGTGAAGCAGCGCCCCCTGTCCCCATGAAGCCACACCACTAAACATGAGGCCACGCCCCCTGGCTCCATGAAGACACGAAGGAGAAGCTGTCTGAGCAAGAGCTACTGAAAGGGTGGACATCCCTACGTCCGTCCAGGCACTGCGCCGGATGGAGGACAGGGAGCCAGAAAACCGGACTGTCCAGCCTAAAGCCGGACATCTGGCCACCCTTACCTGCCCCTAGGGTGGTCAGAGGTCCGGTCTTAGGCTGTACAGTCTGGCTTTCAGACTCCCTGTCCACCGTCCGGTGCAGGGCCTGGACAGAAACAGGGATGTCCACCCTTTCAGTAGCTCACGCTCAGACAGCTTCTCCTCCGTGTCTTCATGGAACCAGGGGGTGTGGCCTCGTGTTTAAGGGTGTGGCTTCATGGGGGACCGGTGGCACGGCTTCACGTTGGGGGAAGGCTGGACATTCTGGCTTTCAGACTCCCTGTCCTCTGTCGTGTGCAGGGCTTCATTCTCCTCTGATGTCTATTGGAGGCTAAAAGGACCTTTGGAATGCAGTAATGGTAGGATACAGGATGTTCGATCATGTGACCTAATGACATCATCAAAGGGCCTTTAGCCTACGATTACTGCATTTAAAAGGTCCATGATACTGGTATGTACACCATTTCTAGTACATTTCAGGCCAGACTGGGCCCCCTGTAGATACAGTCACACTGGGGGCCTGGCCTGAATAGTACTAGAAAAGACACTGCTTCCGGGCCCCTTCACCTCACAGGCCCCGAAGCAGCTGCTTCCCCTGTAGTTACGCCACTGATTCTATAGTATAGTGGAGGGATTTTTATTATTTATTTTTTCTTTCCATGGAAAAAGGCGATTTTTAACGTAAAAATAAATAAATAAATCTTTAGTTCATTCTTATTTTAACCACATTAGTCACAAAAGGGTAATTTGACGTGTGATCCTTTGATCGCTTCCATAATAAAATGTACTACTTACATGGTACAGTGTATTATGCTGTTAAAAAACTGACAGGCAATCTAGTAGGTTGTGCCTTTGGCACAGTCTAATGGGAATGCACAGAGGCAGACCTGGGAGCCTTCAGTAGACCCCTGTCTGGCATGTAAAGACATAAGCATTCCACGACTGCATTCGAAGGGTGTTGATGGGTTACAGAAGGAGCGTCTTCCCTCTGCAACCATATAGATACTGTGCTTGCTATTGACGGTAGCATCTATGGGGTCAGCACGGTTCTGCTGATTCAGGCCATTAGAATGGGAGCGCAGCTGTCATAAGGGTTAATGTTGTTGTCACACACTGGTTTTTGTGGCAGCTTTTTAAAGTAGTTTTTTGAGTCAAAGCCAAATATAGGTTTGAAGGGGATGAGAAATATAAAGGAAGCATTTATTACTACCTTCCTCCTGGGAATACTTTTGGCTTTGGCTCAATAAAGTCCATAAAAAACTGCCACAAAAACCTGTGTATGACACCACGCTGGTGGAGTTTTTTACCAGCATTTTTTTTTCCAACCAAATGTGTGGCTAATGTTTTTTTTTCTGGCATTTTTTTCTCTATAACAAGGGGGGTGCATTTTTTTCACATACCATTTTTTAGGTTTATTATTTTACACACTTTTAAGTATTGTTCAGAAATATCAAACATGGCTCACTTTTGTAACAAACTTAGCTAAAATAATTCTTTATATTATCTATTAAAAAATTATATGCAACAGTACTTGTAAGAGGATCAAAAAGAATGTGCTCATATATAGGATGTACAGTACAATATGGCACACCCATTACTTATGGAAGTCTACTTGCTTTTATCAGCCACATTTGGCTTTAAATAGTGGTCAGAAGCCACATTTAATTAAAAAATTTGGAGAGAGAGAGAGACACACAAATTAGCTGATATTTTACTGTGAAATTTGATACACTGGTATGATACCATCCAAATTTTGTGTAAATCAATAGTATAAGTAGATAGAAGACGCATTGCTAATATATAATGTTACAGAAAAATGCCTCATTCTCTACTACCCCATCCCTTCCACCTCTTAAACTGATATTCACTCCCAATTCACAGCTAAATTCCATCTTGAGAGAAGAAATGGATTATCATCTCACTGAGGGATCAGGTTACATGCTCCTCATAGAAGTCTATAGAGAGGAAAGAGGGAGAAGGAATAAGTTGTTGGATGGAGGCACATACACAGACAGGCTGTTGCTGACTCTAGTAAGGGTATATTCACACATAGTACGTGAGAGGTGAATAAAAACACATCAAATCTGTATTAGAAAAATGCTAGCAATTTTGCTTCAGTTTTGATGCGGTTGTGATTTTTACATGTGAAACACATTTATTTAACATGTTTCACATATGAAAACTGCAACAACATTGAAGACTATAGCAAAATGTCACCCCGATGCTGGATTCACAACAACACTGCTCATCACTGCTGTCAGGGGCAGATTAAGTGTATAATTGGCACGGTGCTGGTTACCGATCTTGGGATCCCTCCCTCCGTTTGCCCCAACCATGCCCCCTTCTGTCTTCTGCCCCTTATGTATTTTTTATGGTAAATACTAAAGAAAACGATACCAAATATATAGTATAACACCCTCATCCCCACATAGTTTATAGTGTACAACTCCACAGTATGTAGTATATTGTATAGCTCCCCACAATATACAGTATATAACACCTCACAGTATACAGTAAATAATACTCCACAGTATACAGTAAATAGTACCTCACAGTATGCAGTATACAGTATAACACCCCACAATATGTAGTACTCTACAGTATGCAGCATACAGTATATTATACCACAGTATGCAGTACCCCACAGTATGCGGTATATAGTATAATATTCCATAGTATGCAGTACCTCACAGTATGCACTATATAGTATAACACCCCACAGTATGCAGTACCCCACAGTATGCAGTATATGGTATAACCCCCCCCCCCAGTATGCAGTACCCTACAGTATGCAGTATATAGTATAACATCCATTAGTATGCAGTACCCCACAGTATGCAGTATATGGTATAACACCCCCCCAGTATGCAGTACCCTACAGTATGCAGTATATAGTATAACACCCCATAGTATGCAGTACCACACAGTATGCACTATATGGTATAACCCCCCCCCCAGTATGCAGTACCCTACAGTATGCAGTATATAGTATAGCACCCATAGTATGCAGTACCACACAGTATGCAGTATATGGTATAACACCCCACAGTATGCAGTACCCCACAGTATGCAGTATATGGTATAACTCCCCCCCCAGTATGCAGTACCCTACAGTATGCAGTATATAGTATAACACCCCATAGTATGCAGTACCCTACAGTATGCACTATATAGTATAACACCCCCCCCCCAGTATGCAGTACCCTACAGTATGCAGTATATAGTATAACACCCCATAGTATGCAGTACCCTACAGTATGCACTATATAGTATAACACCCCCCCCAGTATGCAGTACCCTACAGTATGCAGTATATAGTATAGCACCCCATAGTATGCAGTACCACACAGTATGCAGTATATGGTATAACACCCCACAGTATGCAGTACCCCACAATATGCAGTATATGGTATAACTCCCCCCCCAGTATGCAGTACCCTACAGTATGCAGTATATAGTATAACACCCCATAGTATGCAGTACCCTACAGTATGCACTATATAGTATAACACCCCCCCAGTATGCAGTACCCTACAGTATGCAGTATATAGTATAACACCCCATAGTATGCAGTACCCTACAGTATGCACTATATAGTATAACACCCCCCCCCAGTATGCAGTACCCTACAGTATGCAGTATATAGTATAACACCCCATAGTATGCAGTACCCTACAGTATGCACTATATAGTATAACACCCCCCCCAGTATGCAGTACCCTACAGTATGCAGTATATAGTATAACACCCCATAGTATGCAGTACCACACAGTATGCACTATATGGTATAACATCCCATAGTATGCAGTACCCTACAGTATGCAGTATATAGTATAACACCCCCCCAGTATGCAGTACCACACAGTATGCACTATATGGTATAACATCCCATAGTATGCAGTATCCTACAGTGTGCAGTATATAGTATAACACCCCACAGTATGCAGTACCACACAGTATGCAGTATATGGTATAACACCCCACACTATGCAGTACCACACAGTATGCAGTATATGGTATAACACCCCCCCCCCAGTATGCAGTACCCCACAGTATGCAGTATATGGTATAACACCCAACAGTATGCAGTATCCCACAGTATGCAGTATATGGTATAACACCCCACAGTATGCAGTATCTCACAGTATGCAGTATATAGTATAATACCCTCTGTCACCTTTCCCCTGATGTAATTTCCACATATAACTATGGCAAATTTCTTCTGCAGCGACACTTCTCCTGGAAGATAAACGACCCGTGATGACATTACCATATAACCTGTAACATCCATATCCTTATGTTACTGGTCACATGGCGATGATTCAATCATAGAACCTTTCTGCTGTGAGCCTTAATGGGCGTTTAGGCAACAATGTCCTCTACAGACATGCTGGGCCCAGGGCAACTATTATTGTCTGCTCTATACTGTCCTCTATGTAGCTGCTTCTTCTAAGGATGTGATCAGAGAAATAGGGGAGCAGGATCTCCTCTTCTGTATGTGCAGTAGTTAGGATACATCACAGCAGTTCGTCTCCATCCACTAGTTCAGGGAAAACTGATAATTACAGATTATGAACTTGCTTAGTTCATGGCTGTTCTTGTGCTGAACCATTGCTACCAAATGTTGATAGTCAATATAGTGATTAGTGTACAATGGTGATGGGTGTTCTGGGCATCTATCTTGTAGAATATACTTGGCTATTCCTATTATCTTCCTAGAGATAACTAGATAACAGTAATAATTGAAGATCTTGTACATGGAAGTGGAGAAAAAACTGCCATATGGGAGATACTCACACAGAGGAGCAGCAGCTGAGCTTGGCCTAGGTCTGGTACTTTTTGAGCCTATCTCCACAATATCAGTGGCATCACCAGTTCCCCAGCTGACCACAGTGGAAGCAGATGTGGCCCTGTAATTTTTTTTTTTTTAGGTTTTGGCCATACGTTGCCTCTGCTCGTGATTGCCACTGAGGCCACCATCCTCCTCCTAACCTCTTCCTCAGCACCCCAGTCTGACTTCCAGGTCCTGTCCAACACACAGTCATCATCATGGTACTCACTCTGCCTGACACTTTTATCAGACTTTGATATTTCATTGTGGGCCCATTGTGGGCCCCCTGCACAATTCCCTCTACATTAATCAGTGTTTTTCTGAACACAGAGTACTGATGTGAATAAGCATACTTCAAGCTGCCTCAGGTTGAAAGCCCAGCTGAAGATATAAACTAGTGCCATATTTTTTCCAAATGTTAGAAGCATGTGTGAGCTAAACTAGGTGGACAAAGATTGATTAAATCATTGGTCAAACATCTCACCAGGTGTCTTATATTCGTATACATTAAAGCTTTATGACCCATAAATGAGAATATGACGGGTATAAGAAGATCATTCATTATAATGAAATAGAAGTGCCGTCATCACACAAAAAGCCACAAATCATTACAGACAGATTTTGCCAAAGCACTTCCCATTATAGAAGTCAAATCTGTTCAGCAGATGTTTAAAATGTGTTCAGAATATTTAGTATACATTGCTGGCAAAATTTGTCTTCCAGTTGGTTGGAAAGACTGAACTAGTTTTAGTGAACTACAAGTAGCCCTGTTACTGACAGCTGACTATAACAGGAGAGTGGGATCTAACGACTGAATAGTATTCTGTTGTACTGCTGTAGACTATATAAACTGGATTACACCACTGACAAGTTGTCGAGCTCACTCTGACATGTCCACGTCTCACTGTGAAGAAGCAGTACAGTGGCCTCTCAAGTTACAATATTTATTGGTTCCAGGATGACCATTGTATGTTAACACCATTGTAATGTGAGTGCAGTCCCCTGATTCTCACCCATTTACCCCTATACAGGGACCTGGCCTTCACTGCAGCAGAGCCACCAGGCCGCTACCTCTTGGAATAGTCCAGTTGTAGTTAGCTGTTGACCCACTGGGTTCAGAGACACCAGAACAAGCACTTGGGAATCAGGCAATACACATAGTCAGGAAAATGCAGGCAGAGTAATTTCGAACCCATGAAACAGTCCAGTGGTCAAGGCAGACAGCTCATGGTCAGTATGGTGAGCAGACATCAGAAAGTCAGGGTCCAGGAAACAGCCAGAAGTTGGTACACAGACAAACAGATTATAGTTCTTTTGCAAGGCCCAGCAAGCAATTGAAACCAAAAGGAATCTAAAGAATTGTTCAGGCAAGGAGTAAAAAAAATAGGCCAGCATATATAAGAGGGTAAATAAGCTCATTATTTAAACAGCTGAACACAGAGTAGAAAGGGGAATAAACCCTTGCAGAGCTGCAGGGAGAGGTTCAATGAATAGAGACTAATATACAGATAAAAAGACATCTAGCAGCCAGGCTGCAGCCTGCAGCTTGGTACACAGGAGTCTGGTGCCCAGCCCTGGGCAGAAGCTAGGTGAGTGATGTGGTGCCAGTGCCCTCACCAAATAGCGGGATGGCAATGGGTACAGAGTGTCACAATATGTGGTACCACACTAACTATACTGTTGATTGGTCGGATCTGAGTCTGAGGCATTGTATGTTGAGTCTAATTTAAACTTACGATGTTTCTTGAGGAACCATTGTACTCCAATTCCTATAGAGCTCACAAGTCTTTACTCATCTTGACTACTCACCCAACAAAATTTGGATCGCGTTGAACCAAAAGGTGTGTATAAAAATGAATGAACAACCCCAAAAAGAAAAGAAACATACCAAGATATCCTAAATCAATAAAAATGCAATCTTTATTATAAGCCTTTAAAATGCATTCATTTGAAAAAATAGTATACAGTACATACATAATAAAGTAACACATGATGAATAAAATGGCGGAAAGGTATACACAAAGACCAAGAGGGTGCAACAGGAGGGTTATCCGAATAATTAAAGCTATATGACTCACAAAAACTGCCAATAAGGCCAAAATATTCAAACTGACTGCAGGAGCAGCTGTCTATGTAGTTCAAAACAATGTAAAGTGCAAAATGCTTACTACATGTATCAGAGAACATATGTTAGGGCAATATCAATCACCAAGGTACAAATAAGAATAGACCTCACCCAGCAGTCATAAAGACTGTAACCATACATTACATGAGTCAAAAGCACAGTACATGAAATAATATATACCGACCAGTGCACCCACACCCCAACGCACGTTTCGCCAGATGGCTTCCTCAGGGGATACTGAGCTTCATCACATACACCCTATTTATACCCTATAAACTAGATACAGCTGTGTAAATCAAATTAGGACGTCGTATCCTGGATGTTTAAAAAAGAAAGTACATATGCGTTCCACCCTGGAACGCATGACGTCATATCCGGTTTGAATACTAACATATTGAAGATCATCAAATACTAAAGTTAAATGTGCATATAGACGAAAAATATGGCTCCAAGTGAAAAAATAAACATAGTATTGAAGAAATAGTGAGACAAAGCTCACATGTGCGGCGTGGGGCGGCATCTGTGGAACGCGATCGAGATCCCACAATATTTCGCCAGGATCGCGATCACGTGACACCCGATGCGTTCCAAAATGGAACGCATGATGCCTGAACCACAAGCAAACCTGCGTACAAAGGCCAATAAGTGCTATCATGATATTGGAAAATATCTATATACAAATAGAGCTAAATGTGACAAGTGCAAACATGATGATAATAGACCTCTAAGATGAGTATAAAATGTATAAATAAATACACATGACATAAGCAATAAATTTCATATACACATCACTGAGTAAACACATATACATATAAGGTAAGTATAAATAAACAATATATAAATGTGCAAAAAGGAAAAGTGTGATAAAATGTTATTATAAGTGTGATGTGCAGGTGAGCAAGTGCAAAACCAGTGAGAGAAATAGTGGAGAAAGTGAAAAACATGCAAGTGCATAAAATGTTGATATTTATTTAAAAAAATAAAATAAAATTAGTTATATACCTTTCTTTTTCTTATAATGAACTAGATAGATGATCTTCAATATAATTGGTAAATAGCTTGCTTGCAGACTAATTCCTCAGAACCACCAGTGAATCGCAACTGGAAAAAAGTCACAAAACAGGATCACAGCTGAAATCACATACATGATCTAGTAGGGAATAAATGTTAAATAATTAATAAAATATAAAATATATACAATAAAATAAAAAAAAATATAAAAATGCAAAAGAAGCAAAAATAATAGCAATAGAACAGAAAAATACAGAGGAATAAACAATATAAATCGTATTGCAAACAGATGGAACCATTTATATAAACTAAATCAATCGCAAACCAAAGAACCTAATATTAAGTGACCATTTGGAAAAGAGGGGCAAAACCAAGATTCTCATTCAGACCCCTTGGGGTGACTGTATCTAACATAAAAATCCATTTGGCCTCTCTTTGGGCCAAAAGTTTTTTCCAGTCGCCTCCTCTCTTTCTAATCAGTATTCTATCAATGCCCCTTACCTTTAGCCGAGAGCTGTCAAAGTTATGATGTAACTTAAAATGACGGGGTAAGGTCTTCAATTTCGTGATGTCCTCTTCAGCTGCAAAGATGGCCAACACATGTTCCCTCGTCCATTTTTCAACTTGCGGGACGTTAAACCTACGTAAAGTAAGTTACAGGGACATCTCGCTGTGTATATCACCCCAATGGTATTATATGTGATGGAATGCATAATTCGAAAACTTTTCTCACCAGATCCATCATAAAAGATATTGGTCCGTTCAATGTTCGGACAGGCAACACAGTTGCCGCATGGGCGACAGCCCCATTTAGGGCCTTTCGATCCAAATGCTCGTGTGGGATTAAGTCCTTCATGATGACTATGAACAAGAATATCTTGCAAATTCCTTTCTCGTCTTAATGTAACAGTAGGGTAGCATGGAAGATACTGTCTTAGAACATTGTCGACCTGTAAGATGCCCCAATGTCTTTTAAGAACAGAAAGCAATTGTTTATGACCTGCATTATAAGAGGTGATAAATCTCACCATATGGTGAGCATCATCTTATTCCTTGATGGATTGTTGTAACAGTGAATCCCTCTTTGAATTTTTAGCCCGTACATATCTCCTCCTCAAGGTGGCATCCTTATATCCTCGGGCTTTAAACCTATTTGTAAGTTCACTCACACGTACTTCAAAAGTATCATCACGTGAACAAATCCTCCTCAATCTAAGAAATTGACCAGTAGGAATACTCTCAATCAGTCGTTTCGGATGTGAAGAAGTAGCATAGAGCAAACTGTTTACTGCTGTCAACTTACGGAAAATATCCGTGTGAATAGACCCACTCTCATCCACTTGCAGTAAGACGTTGAGAAAATCCATATTGTTCCTTCCTGCCTTATAGGTCAACTTGATGTTCATATCATTTCGGTTGAGGGTTTCCATAAATTGATCAAGATCTTCTCTTGAGCCCTGCCAAATCATCAGAACATCATCAATATATCTTGTCCATAAATGGACTTTTTCGACCTGTTAACTGGTTCTGTCAGGAAAATTCTCCTCTCCCACAGCCCCAGGAACGAAATATCAATATCTCAATTGCGTTTCACAGATGCCGCCCCACGCCGCACATGTGAGCTTTGACTCACTATTTCTTCAATACTGTGTTTATTTTTTCACTTGGAGCCATATATGCACATTTAACTTTAGTATTTGATGATCTTTAATATGTTAGTATTCAAACTGGATATGACGTCATGCGTTCCAGGGTGGAACGCATATGTACTTCCTTTTTAAACATCCAGGATATGCCGTCCTAATTTGATTCTCACAGCTGTATCTAGTTTATAGGGTATAAATAGGGTGTATGTGCTGAAGCTCAGTATCGACTGAGGAAGCCATCTGGCGAAATGTGCGTTGGGGTGAGGCTGCACTGGTCGGTATCTATTATTTCATGTACTGTGCTTTTGACTCATGTAATGTATGGTTACAGTCTTTATGTCTGCTGGGTGAGGTCTATTCTTATTTGTACCTTGGTGATTGATATTGCCCTAACATATGTTCTCTGATACATGTAGTAAGCATTTTGCACTTTACATTGTTTTGAACTACATAGACAGCTGCTCCTGCAGTCAGTTTGAATATTTTGGCCCCATTGGCAGTTTTTGTGAGTCATATAGCTTTAATTATTCGGATAACCCTCCTGTTGCACCCTCTTGGTCTTTGTGTATACCTTTCCGCCATTTTATTCATCATGTGTTACTTTATTATGTACTGTATACTATTTTTGCAAATAAATGCATTTTAAAGGCTTATAATAAAGATTTTTATTGATTTAGTATATATTGGTGTGTTTCTTTTCTTTTTGGGGTTGTTCATCTTGACTACTGTAATGCACAAACACCCTCCTATTCTGCAGGTACTGTACAACCAACGCTATATAGATGTCTGTGTTTCACATATTTCAAAAATAGTGAACACAATCTACATAATATAATTACTACAATTCGTAATAGGTTAGTAATGGGAACTTCCAGCACGGACAGCCTGGGCAAAGGCCTGGAACCCAATAAACGTGAGAAGTCCAGCAAAGGTGAAGTACTTTTCGGACTGTCCGAAAAGTACTTCACCTTTGCTGGACTTCTCACGTTTATTGCATGCCACAATTCACTTGCTGTTATTACAAACTTGCTTTCCTTATATATTGATGGTACTTGGGCCCAGCAGTAGGATTTATCACCTTCATCTCTGAGTTGATATCTATGGAGCTCCCTAAAGGCCCCTGTGCAGACTATTATAATTGCCTGATTGTGAGAGGAGGTGTAAACTGCATTTGCATTCAGCAATCACCTTTGCCCTATGGGGAAGAGCAATCCCTCACTAGGTGTGTTATAATTGCCCCAAACATTGGCCTCAAAGTATGTTTTGTCGAATAAAGTAAGGCTACTTTCACACTAGCGGCAGCACGGATCCGGCACCTAAAGGGTGCCGACGGATCCGTACTGCCGCTGACACATGTGTGGAGCCGGAGCAGCGCTCCGGCCCCACACATGTTGACACATACACAGAGAACATACATACACACACAAACATATACATACTTACATACTCCAGCCCGGGACGCCGGCAGCACGTCTTCACGCGCCTCCCGCGCGCAGTGATGACGATTCCCCACAGCGCCCTCTGCTGGGCGTCATACCTGCGCGCAGGAGGCGAGTGAATACATGCTGCCGGCGTCCCTGGCTGGAGTATGTGAGTATGTATGTATGTATGTATGTCTATATGTCTGTCTGTATGTTTCTCTGTAGCCGGATCCGGAATGACCCCCCATTGCAAGTCAAAGGAGGACAGATCCGGATTACTGGTGTGTCACACCAAACGGATCCGTCCCCATTGACTTGCATTGGGGGTCATTCCGGATCCGTCTTGGTGCGGATGCCTGCGGTTTGTTCTCCAGTCTGAAGACGGAACGGAATGCTTTCAGGAGCATTCCGTTGTCTTCAGTTCAGTTTTGTCCCCATTGACAATGAATGGGGACAAAACTGAAGCATTTTTTTCCGGTATTGAGCCCCTATGACGGAACTCAGTACCGGAATTTAAAAACGCTAGTGTGAAAGTAGCCTACGTCCAATACAGAAAGTCACAGACAAAGGAGTCTTCAATAATAACAAGAAACAATAGGCAGAAACAGATAACAAGAAATTCACTGGCACCTGCAACCAGACGCTGCTGCCGTATGGAGGCAGTAGCAGCAGTGGGAACCCTCACATCCAGAGCACTCTGGATCAGGTTTTCATTAAGAATATCTCTGTACTTTGCTCAACCTTAACCAGTCTCCCTGCCCCATCCACTGAAAAATACCCCCAGAGCATGAGGCTGCCACCACAAAGCTTCATTGTAGCGATGGTATTGGGCAGTACCTTGTTTCCTACAAACATGACACTTACAACTGAGGTTAGAAAGTACATTCTTAGTTTCTTCAGACTAGAAGATCTTTTTTTCTCACAGTCTGAGAGTTCTTTAGGTGCTTTTTGGCAAACTTTCATCTATCTTTAAACTGAGGAGAGGCTTCTTTGTGGCCACTCTGCAATAAAGCCCAAATTAGTGGAATGCTGCAGTGATCATTGACCTTGTCAAAGTTTCTCCCATCTATTGGGTTTTTGGTCACCTCTCTTATCAAACCCATTTCCCCCCCCAATTTCTTAGTTTGGTGGGGTAGCCAGCTCTAGAAAGATTCCCGATTGTTCCAAACTTCTTCCATTTAAGAATTATGGAGGCCAGTGTACTCTTGGCAACTTTCATTGCAGCTGACATTTTTTGTGTACTCTTCAGATCTGTGCCTCCATACAATCCTGCGCCTATAGGCAGTTCTTTCCATGGCTTGGTTTTTGCTCTAATATGCATTGTCAGCTTTGAGACCTTATATAGACAGCCGTGTGTATTTCCAAATCTTGTCCAATCAACAGGTGGATGCCAATCAAGGTGTATAAACATCTTAAAGATGATGAAGAGAAATGAGAGGTCCCAAGAGCTAAATTTCAAGTGTCATAACAAACAGTCTGAATACTGTCCATACAAAATTGTCCATACAAAATGCTAGTTTTTCCTTTTTAACAAATTTGCTAATATTTCTAAAATTCTGTTTACACATATTGATTATGAGCTATTGAGGGTAGATTGAAAGGGTCTGAAGACTTGGAGGAACCAGTACATCCTTGAATTACATAGACAGCCCATTGATTTCATTGAGAACTGGGCAATGATGTATTTCACTTGTGGTGGAGCTACAGGGAAACTACCCCACAAAAACTAACAATGTACTTGCAGTTAAACTGGTATGCAATTCCAAGTAACTGTACACAGAATCTGAAATTTGGTGATTTGTTTTATAGTACCTGAACACTATTTGTTTCAAATGGAAAAAAAACCATGATCACAGATGACCTTCCTTCTATAACAATAGCAGTACTACCAGTAGGGTTTAGCTTTAGCAGTTACTATAATTGGTTGCATTTGATAAGGGTCTTATAAGAAATTTTGTTCCTGAAATGAAAGGAGTATAGCTACAGTATAAAATATATGTATGTGTATACTGCCTGGTGTGCATTGTATTATGTCATACATGATGTACAACAAAGAATTATCATGAATGTACAATTTGCATTTAAGTGCTGTTTGAGGGGGGTTTTGAAGATTAAAGGGATACAAAACAGCAGCAGAACACAATCTAAAAGTGATAGGTTTTAAGTGACAAATCCAGAAGTTGAGCAAATGACTGTGTTCAATTATTAGGAATTAGGAGCAAATCAATTTGCCTTCATTTTAACTGGAAGACAAATGCTTTGAGCATGGCTTGCTGTCATATTGCTGGCTTGAGAAAACTGATTAATACATTCTGTGTTTTTTGTTTAGGGTATCAAGGGAAATGGGAAATGGCTCCATGAAACCCAAGCCACTGGGGCAGCCAGATGGACAACTGGTGAACCTTTCTGTTAGCTCCTGCAGCAAACTCCGTCATACCGATCCTGTGAAAGGAAAAGTATGGGAACTGGAAAGGCAGCTGAAAATGAAAGATGAGGAGCTGATAAAGAAAGAACACATAGTTCATGAATTGCAGGAGAAATTTACCAAACAGACTCTAGTCATTGCAGAAATCACAGAGGAACTTCAAAGCAAATGTGTTCAGCTTAACAAACTGCAGGACGTTATCAGCTCTCATAGTGGCAACTCCATAACACCCACTTATAAAATGTTGACCACTTCACCATCTACAAAGCGACACATATCACCTTCAAGAACTTTACAGACATCGCCATTTAAGACACTGTCAGGGTTTTTCAATAATAGCAAACGAAAAGGTGCTAAGGAGGGTGTCTCTGCAGAACCCACCACAAGAACATATGACCAAAGTAACGCACCTAAGTTTTCATTTGAAAAAGCTTGTGTTAGGAAAGATCCAAGGTAAGATTTGTCTGAGTATTCATCTGTTATGGTGATCATGTCGTCTTATGTAGCTCTGATGGTGACAGCCATGTCTCCAATGGTGAACTTGACATTTTGACTTCCTACATGTTGTTCCACATATGTTAGAAATCTGCTTAAGTTTGCTATAATTTACTTTTGTCCAGATTTAATGTTTAACTCTACCCTGGGCAAATCTATAGTGCTGATGAGGAGGTCTGTGCTCATCTTCACTTCTGTGTCATGAAAGAAAAGTAACAAATGTTGAGAGAGCATACGACTTTTACCTAGAATTTATCAAGATATTGAACATTATTTAAAGTCAAGCTTCATCTTCATCCACTATCTTTCTCTAATATTCGAAAACCAAGAGAAGTGCCAGTGCCACAAAACGCTAACAATATTGGTGCCAGGATGAGATGAATGCAAGTCAGTTGACTTCCCCCATCTTTATAGAAATGGGCACAGGACATATTGGAGTTTCAAAATAGTCTATTGTGAGAATGCCTCGTATGATGTGGTGTGCCTCACTTACATAAAAAGTAACTAATGGGAAATATTTTACATGCACCCCACAAACATAACCCAATAGTTTTTCTAGGTCATTCTATAAAAGAGCATCTGTCAGCAGCTTTGTACCTATGACACTGGCTGACCTGTTACATGTGCACTTGGCAGCTGAAGGCATTTGGGTTCATCCCATGTTCATATGTGCCTGCATTGCTGAGAAAATGATGTTTTATTATATGCAAACCAGTCATACAGCTGAAGATCACTCCCAAGTCAAGAAAAGTGCCCATAAATGAGTGGACCTGGGTCATATAAAATGCAATTGTGTGGATTTCTGCCATGCAGTCTGTGGCAGATTTTTCCAGTGGAAAAAAACACCATGTGAAGAAACCCAAACCCATCCAGTTACATCTTCTTTTCTACCTTTATGACAGCAATCTTTTAGTCTAAAAAGTGGGATTTAGGCTAACCCCATTCACAATAACATTAGGAGTACACAGACTATCAGATCATAACATTTTTTTTTAAATGCTTACGTTAAGCAAAATCTAACATTGAAATAGATTGAAGTACACATAAAAGCATATGCACTTATGGCAGATTCGCTGTAGTGGTCTTGGCTTTGTCCTCAAATTGATTTTTCTCTTTAAAGAGGACGTCCAACCTCTCCTGACATTTCTGTTTTAGTAACCTCCTGTAATAATTCTGGAGCATCTATTCTTATGGCTTCAAGTTATGTCCCTTATTATTCCTGCTAAAAGTTGGAATTAATTACTGGCAGAGTGCAATGAAGTTATGAGTTGGTGGTGTGTCTGTACAGTCTGACAGCACTGATTGGATAGTGTCAGACAAACCCCCAACTGGTAACACCAAGCTAGATCTTCATTACAATCTGCTAGTAATTCATTAAAAACTTCTAGGAGGAATAATACAGGAATGGCACAACATAAAGCCATGAGAATAGATGCTCCAGAATTGTTATTACATGGGAAATGCAAGTAGTTCCTAAAACATACATGTCTGGAGAGGTGACAGGTCCTCTTTAAGATGCTTTCTGCTCTTGTTCCTAGTGTAACATAATATTTACTATATATATATATATATATTTCCTGTAATAATCGATAAACAGCTAAAATCTTTTTATTCTGAATCAGTTGAACGGATGTAGAATTCTTATATACACATCTCTCTATTGTACACACAACAGTTAAGTCTGCATGTGCAGGACCTGGGCTCTGCTTTAAGTGCTCTCCATATGGTATGCTGTGTGACCTGCAGCCTCATTAGCAGCTAGTGCTGCTCAGGGAATATCGTGGCAGGTTTCACGGATCACAAGGCAATTAGTAATGAATATACCTTTTGCTGTATGGGTTAGAAAGGATTATTATTTGTGTCTTAATCAATATTTCTGCCCCCCAATAATATAGTCCGACTTATTCCACGGTCTGGAATTTTGTGGAATATGCAAACCACAAAGTTGTCCAACAAGGTGTGGTAAGTATGTTCATTTATATTGGTCATGGCAATTACTTAGAGATTTGAGCATGGTTGATTTTCTTCAGCCCCAGTGGTATCATAATCCCTCTGTGATATCATATGACTTATGCAAAATGGCCATTATACCAGATCAGGAAACCATTCATGGTATAAAATAATCCATAAATTATGCATCAATTTTTTTTAATTGCAGCACAGATACACACACTGCAAATGGTATGCAGATGTAATGCCACAAAGCCATTATAGTAAATCATAATGGAGACTGTTCATTATGAGTTCTGAATTCTGGAAACGTATTGTCAATGTTACAACAGATGACTACTTACAAGTACTAACCTTAAAGCACATAATAATGCGCTTGGGGAGAAGGAACCCTCAGTCTGAATATCATATTGGCAGCTCTGTGTTATTGAGGACTTTAAAAGAGAAGTATTTAGGTGTCCTGATATCAGACAGCTTCAAAATAAGTGCACAGTGTGGACAGGCAGCATGGAAAGCAAGTAGGTTGCTTGCCTGTATAGCTAGAGGTGTAACCAGTAGGAAGAGAGAGATTGTGATCTCACTGTATAGAGCGCTAGTGAGACCACATCTGGAATACTGCGTCCATTTCTGGAGACCCCACCTACAAAAAGACATAGATAAAACGGAACGGGTGCAAAGACAAGCTACAAAAATGATGAAGGGTCTTAAGCATAAAACATACCAGGATAGAGTTAAAGAACATTTTAGATGCTGGACTTAGACGCATCAGCCTCTACATAACTTCGGTGCATCCACCGTTGGTCTTAATCTGCTGGCCTAGATTTAGAACATTTTCTATGCCTAAAACAGGTCTAGAAAATGATAAAAGAGATGGGCCTACCGGCCCCATGCCACCTTTTTAAGACCTGGCGTAAGCTGAGATGAGATAAGAAAACTGGCGCATATCTGATAGTAAATGACCCCCTTAATCTGTATAGCTTTGAGGAAAGAAAGGAAAGGGGGGAAATGATCGAAACCTTTAAATATGTAAAAGGCATAAATAATGTTCAGGAAGGAAATGTTTTTAAAAAACTCAACACAAGAACAAGGGGGCACAATCTTAAACTGGGGGAGATCAGAACCAATGTCAGGAAATATTATGATACCAAAAGAGTAGTTGAGGTTTCGAACAAACTCCCGTCAGATGTTATCTCACTAATGCTCTCTACAGATGTGGTTGGAAAATCGACAGTAAGTGAATTTAAACCTGCCTGGAACCTATCCTATTATTAATAAGATATAATATAAGGACGACTAGACTGGACTGTGTGGCTTTTTTCTGCTGTCAATCTTCTATGTTTCAATGTTAAAAGCATTGCCAGCCTTAAGTAAACAAAGCTTAAAAACAATATGGGAGCTCTCCTTTTTTAAGTAAATACTTGTTTTCCCCATAAAATAACTACTCTTGGGCATATTTTCTTAGAACTTTCATAGAACTCATGTGCTGACATCATCAGCCTAGGTAGGGACACACCCCATTGACTAGGAGAATGGTATTGCCCAGTTGTCAATTAAATAATACATTTCCAGGAGGAATGAAAGAGTACAATATGGAATTTGTTTTCCCCACAGGAATGCAAGCATTTGCTGAGATGGACATTTCAGGAGATCAGGCATGTCTTCTTTGATCGGCATACAGTGAAAATTACTATATATCACTCCACATAAACGTTATCAACCTAAAATTTTGGACAGAAAATCGATTTGGACTGTTGCTATGCTTAGCCCACAGAGGACTACTTAGACCAATGTTTCCCAATCATAGAACCTAATTAGAGGTTTTCTAGACAGGAGCAGCAGGAACTGTTACTTTACAGAAACTATTAGGAGTAGAGTGTCACGAGTGGGCTTGCGTCTGGTATCAGACGTTCTGCACGGCTTTCTAAAGTGACATAAGTTGACTTGCTTTTCCCTTGGTTTTGTTGCTGTTCACCACACCCCTTCCCCTCAGCTGTTGCCGCTGTGGTAATTAGCTTTCTCCTATTTACCCCTTCCTCTCCCAGTATCCCTTGCGGTTTATACTTTCTGCCTTCTTAGTAGTGTGTGGTGTGGATCTCGGCTGAGATCCGGTTGCTGCGATATCTGCTTCAGATAAGTGTCTTTTCCCCTTTTGTGGTTTTTCCTTTTGGAGTCTCCTGTTCGTCCTAATTATTGGAGGAACGGGATTACTCTTTCTTGGGTCACTAGCTGCAGGGTTTTCTAGGGTGCATTTATTATTAGGTTCCTGTGTATGAACTTTCCTACAACCCAGGTTTGTTTATACTGGTAGTCAGTCAGGGCCTAATTTCAGGGTTCCCTGCAGGAGGTGACCATTTCCCTGGTTTTGGTCTTTTCCCTTCCCTCGTACGCTCGGTGTGGCTATTCCCTCCACACCAGAGCGTGACATTATAAACCGGCGAAACAAAAATTTATGTCATTTTTGTGCTGACATGGATGCGATTGCTGAACTGGCTGAACGGCTGCAGGGACTCTGTTTGGAGGTGGCTGACATCCGCAACCAGATTCAGAGACCACAGGCTGGTGGTTCTGGGGGTGCTGAGTGTCAGGCCTGTTTGGAGCCTAAGGTCGCCCTCCCGGATAGATTTTCGGGGGGACGTGATAATTTTGTTCTATTTAGGGAGGCGTGCAAATTGTATTTCAGACTGCGTCCACATTCTTCTGGTAATGAGGAGCAGAAGGTTGGTGTGGTCATCTCGCTGCTTAAAGGGGATGCGCAGTCATGGGCCTTTTCTCTGCCGACCGGATCACAGTCTCTCCAGTCAGTAGATTAATTTTTCAAGGCTTTAGGGATTATCTATGATGACCCGGATCGTATCTCCCTGGCTGAGACCCAGATACGTGACCTTTCAGGGCTCCAGATGGCGACCAAAATGGTCGCAAATGCGACTTAGATTTGACAAATGGCGACAAGACTTTTTAGTCTTGTCGCCATTTGCGCCTGGACCCGATCGGCACCTACTGATACTAGGCTGCGCTACTGCACAGCCTAGTATCAGAGAACATGGTGACTTGCAGACAAAATTAAAAAAAAAAAATCTCTCCCACCTGTCTTGCGCCGCGGCTCCGCTCCGGTGTCCAGCGCTCCTCTTCTTCTCTGGGCCTGCGATGCACTGTCCTGACCGCGTACAGCATCAGGACGTAGTGCGCACACTCTGACCTGACGCTGCACACAGTCAGGTGACAGTGCAGCGCCGAAGACTGAGGAGCACCGGACACTGGAGCAGAGGCGCGGCGCAGAACAGATAAGTGATTTTTTTTATTTTATTCTGATGGTGGCACTGTGGGCTGATCTGAGGTCTGAAGGGGGCATAAGTGGGCTGGCCTGAAGGGGGCACTGTGGGCTGGCCTGAAGGGGGCACTGTGGGCTGGCCTGAAGGGGGCACTGTGGGCTGGCCTGAAGGGGACACTGTGGGCTGGCCTGAAGGGGGCACTGTGGGCTGATCCAAGGTCTGAAGGGGGCACGGTGGGCTGATCCGAGGTCTGAAGGGGCACGGTGGGCTGATCCGAGGTCTGAAGGGGGCACGGTGGGCTGATCCGAGGTCTGAAGGGGGCACAGTGGGCTGATCCGAGGTCTGAAGGGGGCACGCTGGGCTGATCCGAGGTCTGAAGGGGGCACGGTGGGCTGATCCGAGGTCTGAAGGGGGCATGCTGGGCTGATCTGAGGTCTGATGGGGGCACGCTGGGCTGATCTGAGGTCTGATGGGAGCACGCTGGGCTGATGTGAGGTCTGATGGGGGCACGCTGGGCTGATGTGAGGTCTGATGGGGGCACACTGGGCTGATGTGAGGTCTGATGGGGGCACGCTGGGCTGATCTGAGGTCTGATGGGGGCACGCTGGGTGATCTAAGGTCTGATGGGAGCACGCTGGGCTGATCTGAAGTCTGAAGGGGGCACAATACGCTGATCTGAGGTCTGATGGGGGCACAGTGGGCTGATCCGAGGTCTGATGGGGGCACGCTGGGCTGATCTGAGGTCTGATGGGGGCACGGTGGGCTGATCTGAGGTCTGATGGGGGCACAGTGGACTGATCTGAGGTCTGAAGGGGGCACGCTGGGCTAATCTGAGGTCTGATGGGGGCACGCTGGGCTGATCTGAGGTCTGATGGGGGCACGCTGGGCTGATCTGAGGTCTGATGGGGGCACGCTGGGCTGATCTGAGGTCTGAAGGGGGCACGCTGGGCTGATCTGAGGTCTGATGGGGGCACGCTGGGCTGATCTGAGGTCTGATGGGGGCACGCTGGGCTGATCTGAGGTCTGATGGGGGCACGCTGGGCTGATCTGAGGTCTGATGGGGCCAATAATTATTAAATAAAAAGTTTAAAAAAAACTAAACCCACCAACGTGCCCGCATTTATTCCGCAATTTTGGGCGGCTTGTGAACTTGCCTAGCCGCGGCTCCGCAAGAAATGATAGAAAATGTCCTATTTTTGTCCGCAACAGAAGACAAGAACAGGCATTTTGATCAGGACGCCCGGCCATGTTCGGCAAATTGCGGAACACAGGCCGGGCGGCATCCGTGGTATTGCAGATCCGTATTTTTGCGGATCCACAATACTACGGCCGTCTGAATGGCCCATTAATCACCCCATTTCCCAATTTTACATATAAAATATATTAATAATTGTCCAAAAAGTCCAAACTATTAAAATATAAAAAAAATCTCCTATACAGTAAACACGTAAAAGAAAAATAAATAAATAAAACCTCACAATTCACTATGTTTTAGTCACCTTGTACCCCCAAAAAATAGGATAGGACAATTCTATTAAGGGCCGGACGTTATAATTTTATGTATTTAAATTTGGCGCCTAAAAATTTTACGTAGCCAATTCTGTCAAGGTTTGTCTGAAAGGCTGAAGGACGCTTTGGCCTTTCAGGAAACCCCTGTGTCTTTGGAGGCCGCTATGTCTCTTGCTAAGCGCATGGATAGGCGCCTGAGAGAGCGATCTAGGGACCCCCGCTCTCAGGACGTACTATCACATAGTGTACTGGCTTCCTATGACACTTTGGGTGAATATTCCCCTAGGTTGATGTCTGGGGATGAACCTATGCAATTAGGGGGAGCCACTCCTGTTTCCACCCGTAAACATCTTGGTAATAAAAAGGGTGTGTGTTTTTTCTGTGGTCAGAAAGGACACTTTATCAATGTATGTCCATGCTTTCAATCTCTAAAAGAGAGAAAAGAAAAGGGGGCGTTGAATTCTCATCTCACTCTTGGTGGGGTGGGTAGGGAGACTGAAAATGTGCATTTGTCTTCATCCTGTAGTACCCGTTTTCTCCTGACTGCTGAGGTGGCGCTAGAGTCAAAGATTGTGAAAATTGAGGTGTTTATTGACAGTGGGGCAGGGGTGAACTTGATTGATGCTCAGTTTGTCCGTATGCATGGATTGTCGCCGGGTTCTTTGGATAAGAGGATTTCTGTGTTTGCCATTGATTCTGCACCTCTATCTCAGAAGTGTTTGTCTCAGATGGTGCATGATATCAAATTAAGAGTGGGTGAATTTCATTAGGAGCTTATTTCATGTTTTGTGTTGGAAGGTCTTTCTGCTCCTGTGGTTCTGGGTTTACCATGGTTAAGCAAACATAATCCGTCCATTGACTGGCATACTAGACAAATTGTGGATTGGGGCGATTATTGTG
Organism: Rhinella marina; assembly: GCA_900303285.1. NCBI lineage: Eukaryota > Metazoa > Chordata > Amphibia > Anura > Bufonidae > Rhinella > Rhinella marina. The sequence goes on along the minus strand of ONZH01021255.1, from coordinate 54,689 downwards.
TTGACAATTGCCTTAATACATCTTTTTCTGCTCTAACCACTAAGACTCTTCCTTCTTTTATATCGAATTTCTCTGATGTATTTTATGCAGGTGGATGTCAGGATTTACCCCCTCACCGGGAATACGATTGTCCTATCAATCTTGTCCCGGGAGCAAAATTGCCCAAATCTAGGCTGTATAACCTTTCTGGACCTGAGAGAACGGCCATGAAGGAATATATTGCTAAGAGTTTGGCTAAAGGACATATTAGGCCTTCCAAATCTCCTGTGGCAGCAGGGTTATTTTTTGTTAAGAAAAAGGACGGAACCCTTAGGCCATGTCTGGATTTCCGTGAACTAAATAGGATTACTGTCCGTGATCCGTACCCCCTTCCTTTGATTCCTGACTTGTTTAACCAGACTATGGATGCCAAGGTGTTCTCCAAGTTGGATTTAAGGGGGGCATATAATCTGGTCAGGATCAAAGAAGGGGATGAATGGAAGACGGCCTTTAACACTCCTGAGGGCCACTTTGAGAACCTGGTCATGCCTTTTGGGTTGACCAATGCTCCTGCTGTCTTCCAGCATTTTGTTAATGACATTTTTCATCATCTTGTGGGGAGGTTTGTAGTTGTGTATTTGGATGACATACTAATCTATTCTCCAGATATTGTGACACATCATGATCACGTGAAGCAGGTGTTGCAAATCTTAAGAGATAATCTGATCTGATATGATATGGTCTGATGCAGCGTTGCAAGCCTTCTCCGCTGTGAAGGAGTGCTTCTCTTCTGCCCCTATATTGGTGCAGCCAGATGTGTCACAACCTTTCATTGTGGAGGTTGACGCATCCGATGTGGGGGTAGGAGCTGTTTTATCACAGGGCCTGTCACCTGGTAAATGGCGCCCATGTGCTTTTTTCTCGAAAAAACTCTCTGCGGCGGAGAGAAATTATGATGTGGGCAACAGAGTTACTGGCCATTAAGTTGGCTTTTGAGGAATGGCGTCATTGGTTGGAAAGGGCTATTCACCCAATCACGATATTCACTGATCACAAAAATCTGGCTTACCTGGAGTCGGCTAAACGACTTAATCCGAGGCAGGCCAGATGGTCTTTGTTCTTCACCAGATTCAATTTCATTGTCACATATCGTCCTGGGGTTAAGAATGTGAAGGCGGATGCCTTGTCACGTAGTTTTCCCGGAGGTGGTGATTTTGAAGATCCGAGCCCTATACTGTCTGAAGGAGTGGTGATATCCGCTCTTTACCCTGATCTTGAGGCTAAAGTGTTTGAGGCCCAGGGAGATGCGCCGGAGTCTTGCTCTCCTGGGAAGTTGTTTGTTCCTTCTGATTTGCGTCATAAGGTGGTTGAGGAGCATCATTCTTCGGTGCTTGCGGGACACCCTGGGAGTAAATCCACTGTCGACCTCATCTCTCGTAGATTCTGGTGGCCGGGGTTGCGTAAGTGTGTTGAGGACTATGTGTCAGCCTGTAGTGTCTGTGCACGCGCTAAGGTGACACATACTCGACCTTCTGGACCCCTACTTCCATTACCCATCCCGTCCAGACCATGGACTCACCTATCCATGGACTTCATCACTGATCTGCCTGAATCATCTGGTAAGACAGTTATTCTGGTGGTCGTTGATCGTTTTAGTAAAATGGCGCACTTTATTGCATTACCCGGACTCCCCAATGCTAAAACTCTTACACAAGTGTTTGTTGACAACATTGTGAAACTTCATGGCATTCCCACTGACGTGGTCTCTGATCGTGGGACTCAGTTTGTGTCCAGATTCTGGAGGGCGTTCTGTACTCGGCTCGGGGTAAAACTGTCTTTTTCCTCTGCTTTTCATCCCCAGACGAATGGACAGACTGAGCGTACCAATCAGAGACTGGAGACTTACTTGAGATGTTTTGTCTCTGAGAACCAGGAGGAGTGGTCCTCGTTTTTGTCTCTGGCTGAGTTTGCCATAAATAATCGCAGACAGGACTCCACTGGAAAGTCACCATTTTTTGGTGCATATGGCTTTCACCCGCAGTTTGGCACATTTTCTGGTTCTGATACTTCTGGTATTCCTGAGGAAGAACGTTTTTTGTCATCATTGTCTTCTATATGGCGAAAAATTCAAAATAACTTGATAAATATGGGTAACAAGTACAAACGTGTGGCTGACAGGAGACTATGAATGGTCCGGACCTAAGTGTGGGTGATTCTGTGTGGCTGTCTACTAGGAACATTAAGTTGAAAGTTCCTTCTTGGAAGTTGGGTCCAAGATTTATTGGCCCATATAAGATCACGGCCATTATTAATCCTGTAGCATTTCGTCTTGAACTTCCTCAGGCCCTGAAAATCCATAATGTATTTCACAGATCTTTGTTGAAGAGATATGTTGAACCTCTGGAGCCATCTCCCTTGCCACCCGCGCCTGTCTTGGTGGATGGTAATTTGGAATTCCAGATTGTCAAGATCATTGATTCTCGAGTTCTCCGTGGGACTCTTCAATATCTGGTTCATTGGAAGGGTTATGGTCCTGAGGAGAGGTCATGGGTACCGGCATCTGACGTGAATGCCAGTCCTTTGGTGAAAGCCTTTCACAGGTGTCATCCTGATAAAGTTGGTCCTGGGTGCCCGGAGGTCACCCGTAAAAGGGGGGGTAATGTCACGAGTGGGCTTGCGTCTGGTATCAGACGTTCTGCGCGGCTTTCTAAAATGACATAAGTTGACTTGCTTTTCCCTTGGTTTCGTTGCTGTTCACCACACCCCTTCCCCTCAGCTGTTGCCGCTGTGGTAATTAGCTTTCTCCTATTTACCCCTTCCTCTCCCAGGATCCCTTGCGGTTTATACTTTCTGCCTTCTTAGTAGTGTGTGGTGTGGATCTCGGCTGAGATCCGGTTGCTGCGATATCTGCTTAAGATAAGTGTCTTTTCCCCTTTTGTGGGTTTCCTTTTGGAGTCTCCTGTTCGTCCTAATTATTGGAGGAATGGGATTACTCTTTCTTTGGTCACTAGGGTGCATTTATTATTAGGTTCCTGTGTATGAACTTTCCTACAACCCAGGTTTGTTCATACTGGTAGTCAGTCAGGGCCTAATTTCAGGGTTCCCTGCAGGAGGTGACCATTTCCCTGGTTTTGGTCTTTTCCCTTCCCTCGTACGCTCAGTGTGGCTATTCCCTCCACACCAGAGTGTGACACAGAGGTCATCTATGACTGGAAACATTTTCCACTGGTCCCCCAGGGTTATGAGGTTGAAAATCATTGTCTTAGGCTAACATACTACAACAAACTCTCAGCACTATTTAGATGCCAATGAAAATAAACAATATTTTCCCATAAGCCTCCCCAACGGCACCAGCTCAGGGTATCCCTCCTCCAGGGACAGGAAACAACATGGAGACCCACATTTTAAAAGGTCCCCTCCCCTCCATCTCCTCCAGTTGTTTCCTGTCCCAGGACGGATGAAGACCTGCGTTGGGGAGCCTCTAGGGGTTCCCCAGCTTAAATCCGCTCAGCCTGGGGTTTGTATTCCCTATTTTTCTCTAGGAGGGCGGAAGCAGGACACAGGGGACGGGGAGGAGAGTATCCTCCTACCTGTGTCTTCGGCGTAAGTCCCGTGGTACGGGCGGCCCCGGGCAGTGCCTATACCGACTCCGATAGGCAGGAGGTTAAGCCCCCACGTCCTCTGCAGGGCTAGGTCCAGGCCTGCAGACTTCTGGAGGAGCTGGCGGCAGCTGGAGGTGCGTGGGCGCGAGTCCGGCGTCCTGATCAGCTGACGCGTCAGGTGACGCGATCACGTAACCCGCAACCCGGAAGTAAAGAGAGCGGGAAATTTAAAAAGGAAAGGAGTTCTCTGGCCCTCCGTCAGTATTGACTTGGCGTTCTCCGGCAGCATGTCTCTCCCCAGTGACAGCGATGTGGGCAAAAAGGTGTCTGAACCTCCTAGGACCAGCCCGGTAAGATTGACTCCTTATCTTCCTTTAGTTCCAATCTTGTTGGTGTTGGCTGGGAAGCACTGGGTGTCTTTGATCTCCTCCATTGCCTTGGTGGAGGTTCTCTCCCTGAAATTACCCTGGTTTATGGGTTCCTTTTTTGTATTTCAGGGAAAACCTTCTATAAAATCAAGAGAACCGCCCTCTAAGAGCAAGAAATGTGCCCTCTGTAAAAAATCCTTATCCACCAGTTATACTAAGCGGATCTGTGTTAAATGCACAGAGAAGATTGTGGCGGAGGAAAGCCCGTCGATTGTGGATAACCTGAGAACCCTCATTAAAGAATAGGTCAACTCAGCAATTGATTTAAAATGATCGAATTTACCCCAGAGGCCATCTTCTTCAAAAGCGGAACCAGCATACCCTTTGGAAGAAGATGTAGAATTTGATGAGGGAGAAATCTCTGAAAATTCGGACTCTGTTTCCTCTAATGATGAGTCAGGAAGACCGTTATGTTCTATTGATGAGACTCAATCATTGCTAAAAACCATTCGGTCTTCTATGAATATAGAAGAAGTGAAGGAGTCTCAGTCAATGCAGGACCAGCTTTTTAAAGGCCTGGGTGAAGAAAGAAGAAGAGTATTTCCTGTTCATGACACGATAAAAAGTCTGATTTATAACGAATGGAAAGATCCAGAGAAAAAATCTGGTATCTCTAACCTATTTAAAAGGAAATACCCCTTTGATAACCAAGAATCAACACTCTGGGACAGAACACCTAGAGTAGATGCCCCAGTGGCAAAAATTTCAAAAAAATCTTCTTTATCTTTTGAGGATATTGGCCTGCTCAGAGACCCCATGGATAAGAAATGTGAATTAATCTTAAAAAAATCATGGGAGTCGAATACAGCCATCTTGAGACCCGGTATTGCAGCTACCTACACGGCCAGAACCTTTACCTTGTGGTTGTCCCAATTAGAGGAACACCTGTCTTCTGGTACTGCCAGGGAGGATATTCTAGCATCCATACCGACTCTTAAACAGGCATCTAATTTTCTGGCAGATGCTTCTGTAGATATTGTGAAACTAGCTGCTAGATCCGCTGCTCTCTCCAACTCAGCCAGAAGAGCGGTCTGGCTTAGGTCTTGGTCGGGTGACACTACCTCCAAATCCAGACTCTGTAATATCCCTTGCGAAGAGGACAGATTATTCGGGGCCTGTGTTGGACGATATATATTAGAAAAAGCCTCGGATAACAAAAAAAGGGTTTCCAATGGAGTCGAGGCATTTCTTTCAGCGACGTTCCTTTCGTACCCAAAGAAAATCAAAAACGGAACAGGCAAAGAGAGAGAATTCTTCAAGATGGCAGTCCTCCAGGGGTAGAGGCAGAGGCTTCCTCTTCAATCAAGGAAAAAATACCAATCGACAGCCCAGCAAATGACGCCAGAGTTACGGTGGGAGGAAGGTTAACAGGATTCAAATTAGCTTGGGAAAAAATATCCTCTTCCCCCTGGATACTAGATCTAATAAGTTCTGGTTACAAAATAGAGTTCGATTCAATTCCACCAGAGAGATATCTCATAAACAAAGTACTGCAACAGTCCAAGCAACTACTTCTGGAGTCTCAGATTTTTCTTTTGCTTCAGAAAAAGGTCTTAGTTCCAGTTCCCCCCAGACCAGGAAAAAAAGGGATTTTATTCCCCGATTTTCCTGGTTCAGAAGCCAAACGGCTCGCACAGAGCCATCATAAATCTGAAGGCTCTGAACAACTTTGTCTCATACAAGAGGTTCAAAATGGAAACTATAAAATCGGTAATAAACCTTCTATCTCGGGACTCTTTTATGGTGACAATAGACCTAGCAGACGCCTACTACCATGTTCCTATCCATCCGAGATCCCAAAAATTCCTACGGCTGGCGGTTTATATTCAGGGTCATCTTCATCACCTACAGTTCCAGTGTCTGCCATTCGGCCTATCGTCAGCGCCCAGAATCTTTACCAAGATAGTGGCAGAAATATCGAGTTTTTTTCATCTGCAAGGAATAAACTTCATCCCATATCTCGACGACTTTCTCCTGACGGCAGATCTAGAAGTCTCTCTATAGGAACATATAGTAGAGGATGATAAATGGGGAAAAATCAAATCTTGTTCCTTGCAAAATCATGGCCTTCTTGGGAATTCTACTAGATTCCCAAAGAATGTCCTCCTTCCTTCCACCTCAAAAGATATCACTCCTGAAAGAGAAGGTAAGAACCTTTTTACTGAAGCCTTCAGTCACAATCCGGTATGTGATGAGACTCTTGGGTCTTATGACTTCTACAGTGCCAGCGATAAGATGGGCACAAGCTCATACAAGAACCCTTCAATCCTTTCTCCTATCAGTGTGGGACAAGAGTCAGTTGTCTTTAGACAAAATCATCAAAATCCCTCATTATGTAAAACAGTCCCTCTACTGGTGGCTCATTCAGAAAAACCTGATTCTGGGAGTGCCTTGGCGTCAACACAATCCAGTAGTTAGTACAACAGACGCAAGCAGCCTGGGCTGGGGAGCCCACTCCAATCAACAGGCTCTTGGACAGAGGACATGGTAAATTCCTCTTCAAATCTAAAAGAACTGTCAGCAATTCTCTATGCTTTGAAAGGGTTTCTGCCACAAATCCAGAATCAGAGTGTGAGGATTCTATCAGAAAACGTTACTGCTGTAGCTTATGTCAACAAGCAGGGGGGCACGAGGAGCAAATCCTTGGAAGCCGTTGCTGCCAGGATTCTGGCTCTAGGGGAAAAACATCTACTATCCTTATCAGCGACTCACCTAAAAGGAGAGCAGAATCTCTTAGCAGACTTCCTCAGCCGGAACATCCTCAAGGAAGGGGAATGGTCTCTGAACCAGAAAGTGTTCAACCAAATTTGTCAGATTTGGGGATGTCCCATATTAGATCTGTTTGCTACAAGAAGCAACAGGAAAGTGCCTCTCTTCTGCTCCCTGTCCTTCCAGGAAAATCCTTTTCTAGTAGATGCCTTCTCAGCCCCGTGGCCAGAGGGACTCCTTTATGCCTTTCCCCCGTTTCCGCTAATTGCGAGGTGTCTGGCAAAAATTCTGGAGGAAAAATGTCAGATCATATAAGTTGCTCCAAAATGGCCAAGAAGATCCTGGTCTCCTCTTCTCCTGCGCCTTTCAAAAGGAGAAGGTTGGCGCCTTCCCCAGATTCAAGACCTGCTTCTACAGGGACCAGCGATTCATCCTCATGCACCTCAACTCAACCTATGGGCCTGGAGGCTGAACGCGCAGTGCTAAAGAGGAAAGGACTTCAAATCCAGTAATAAATACTTTGCTCAGTAGCAGAAACCCTATTACCTCAAAAATTTACAGCCGCACCTGGAAGGCTTTTTTGAACTTTGCTGGAGATACTTGGGATCCTTCCATGTCCCCAAGTATTAAGATCATCCTTGACTTCCTTCAAAGGGGTCTAGATCTGGGCCTTTCAGTGAGCACCCTAAAGGTACAGGTTTCGGCCTTGTCGGCTTTTCTGGATGTTAAAGTGGCTGAAACTGACTTAATAAAAAGATTCATAAAAGGGGCCTCTAGGATCAGACCTACGTTCCATTCGTCCGTTCACCTTTGGGATCTTAATATAGTTCTAAACGGCTTGTTAGATCCGCCCTTTGAACCTATTAATGACATCCCTTTAAGATTACTCTCCTTGAAAGCATCCTTTTTGGTGGCCATCACGACAGCTCGCAGACTGGGAGAATTACAAGCCTTCTCATGTAGATTCCCTTACTTAACCATTCTCCCAGACAGGATTATTCTAAAACACTCTCCAGCCTTTCTCCCAAAGGTAGTTTCTAGGTTTCACTGCCAGCAGGAAGTATCTCTTCCTTCGTTTGGTTCTAGTGAAGGCCAGGATAGTCAGATTAAGTTTAATAATCTGGATGTTAGAAGATGCATTCTACAATATCTTCAAGCCACAGAACAGTTCAGGGATACTGACCATCTCTTTGTCCAGTTTCAGGGTCCAAATAAAGGGAAAGCGGCCAGCAAAGCCACCATTGCCCGCTGGATCAAATTGACCATTTCTATGACCTATTCTTCAAGGGAGTTGGAAGTTCCAGTGGGACTGAAGGCCCATTCTACTAGAGTGATGGCTGCCTCTTGGGCCGAAGGGGCTTCCGCTAGCCTAGACAAGATCTGTAGGGCTGCTACCAGGGCGAATACCTGCACATTCTTCAAACATTATAAATTGGACGTTTTTTGTAATAAGGACTTATCCTTTGGCCGAAAAGTTCTTTCAGCCGTAGTCCTGCCCTGAGGTATGTGCCTCTGTGAAATCCTCAGCTGGTGCCGTTGGGGAGGCTTATGGGAAAGATGAAAATTACTCTTACCAGTAATTGGATTTTCCATATAGCCTCCACAACGGCACCAATTTATTCCCTCCCTTCTATTAATGTTATTTTTCTTATATTCTTCCAGATATGGAATTGAAATTTGTTATATTATGTTCTTGGTGTGTGTATATATATATATATATATATATATATATATATATATATATATATATAAATTTGTTGCATCCATTAAGTGTCCTAGGTTATTAACTGGAGGAGATGGAGGGGAGGGGACCTTTTAAAATGTGGGTCTCCATGTTGTTTCCTGTCCCTGGAGGCGGGATACCCTCAGCTGGTGCCATTGTGGAGGCTATATGGAAAATCCAATTACGGGTAAGAGTAATTTTCATCTTGCATTCACTGAAAGCAAGCAGAGACCTTAAAATGGTTAGGAATTATATACCTGTTAACTGTTCCATTGCAGTGAATAAGACTTTCTGATGACACAGTGTGAGATCTCAGAAAATTAGGGTGCATGGTGATTGAAGGAGTGCTGCATGATTCAGTGATCATTGAGGATTATAGGGTACAGACCCCATCAATGACATTCTAGCATGTCTTAGATGATATATGCCTTATTTTTTAAATGGCTTCATACCAGTATCAATGAATTTCAAAATTCTGCTTGTTGACCAGATGATCTGACAGTTGGTACTTTGGGAGAGCCCCTCTGCCTTCTTGCTTGTGTACTCTACTGCCCAGGTCCTGCTTAAGTCCTGCTACTTTTTCAATGCTGATCATACACCCATTGGAGTTCCTGATGACGCTTCAGTAGATTCCTCTATATAGATGCAAAATCAGAGGAGACGGGGGTCACTCAGAGTTCCATAGGGTTTCATAAAAAGGCTAGGTGATATATGACCAACCTCTCAGCTCTCACCTCTCACCTCTCATGTTAGAAGACAGGAGGGATGGGTTGAATCCTCAGATCGGCTCTTTGAAAATGGAGCTACATAATGGATACACTTGAAGCCACTGTTTCAGATTTGATAGAAAAATATGCAAATGTTCTATTCTAAAAGTAGTCCCTTAGAGACATGTTAAAATGAAAGTTATAACTATATTATGGTATTTTATTATTTCCTGATGGTCTAATTTGGAGTAAATACATATATAGTAGAAATAAAGCTTTGTGGAACCAACACTTAATGTTAAAATGTTGCTTCTTTACAAAAAAAGGAACATAGTGTGAACACAGTCTAGGCAATCACTCCAAAATAACCTACATTGGGCTTATGCAGTGCTTACTCACAGTTTGATATTAGATAAATGTATATACACTTAGGACCCATGCACAGGACCAGATTAGAGGTATAGCACATGGCCTATGTGTCTTGGGACCTCTGCCAGTGGGGGCCTATTGGACCTTTACCAACCAACCTGATGGTTATTTATTATCCTTTCCAGCTGAACAGAGATGGGGGGGGGGCTGTCCCATAACTCCAATATAGTTCATTAGGAGGCAGGTGGGGAACAGGGTCCACTATGGGATGGAGCCTCCACCAGTCTTAATCCAGCATTGGCAATGCACATGGCAAATTTGCATCCATGGACTGCTGGAAATACTGATACTGAGTCCCTACTACTGTAATCTGGTATAAAATGAAACATTCTACATGATCCATGCCATGATCTTTCCAGCTCACTGCTGAACACAAAACTTCTTTGGAGTTGGTGACCCCTTGTACTTTCATTGCATGGACTTTTGTCTGGTCTCAGGATCATGGTGGTGGACCCATGTTTCACCGCCCCCAATAATTCGAGAATAGAACTCTCCTGGATTTTCTCTAAGCATGTCTAATTTTTTTTTACTAAATTGCTGGCGACAAGTTGTTTGCTCAGGCGTCAACATTTGTGGCACTGGGAACTGACCTTTGACATCATCAAAACATCATAAATGAAGTAATTCTAGAAGCTATGCCAACTGAAATGCCTAATTCATGAGCTATAACACTCACTTTGACACGATGATCTTCCAAAATCATGGCCTCCACTTTATGGCACATTTCCTCTGAAGATGCTTCGACAGGTCACCCTCAATGGGGGTCATCTTCAATTGATTCCCTACCCCAGGGGCGTAGCTAAAGGCTCATGGGCCCTGGTACAAGAGTTCAGCTTGGGGCCCCCCCTTCCGTCAGCGCTGGTGCACCTAGCTTTTCTGCCGGCCAAGTCAAAAACTGATCCCCCCCCCATGCCAAATTCTCACCCTAACCTTTTTCCTCCTAACATTACGTATATCACTACAGAACATACAGGGTAAGGCTACATTCACACGTTGTTTTTGCGGCCTCCGATCTGCAGATTTTGCGGCTCAGATGCGGACCCATTCACTTCAATGAACACTGTGTGCTGTCCGCATCTGTATGTCCATTCCTATTTTTGTCCGTTTTGCGGACAAGGATAGGCATTGTTACAGTGGATCTGCAAAAAAAAAATGGATGCCATACGGAACATCATCCTTTTTTTGCGGATCCGCAATTTGCAGACTGCAAAACACAACGTTCGTGTGAATGTAAACTAATACAGCCCCATACCTCTTACATCCAGTATAATACAGCTCCCCATACCTCTTACATCCAGTATAATACAGCGCCCCATACCTCGTACATCCAGTATAATACAGCGCCCCATACCTCTTACATCCAGTGACGTCTCCTCTGATGTAGATCTTCTCTTTCCTCATCTTCTCCTTTCAGACCAGACGCCATTTTTCAGCCATTTCTCATCTCTGCAGTTAGACAGAAAAAAATCTTAGTTTACTACTTTTCCATCATCCTCCCGTCTTCTGGACAAATCATCCTACCACCCCCAGTACTGTGCCACTAGTACCACACAGATAGTGCCCTACAATAATTATTGGCACACAGTGTCCTAAACAGGGGCGTAGCTAAAGGCTCATGGGCCCTGGTGCAAGAGTTCAGCTTGGGCCCCCCCCTTCCCTCAGTACTTTGTGTGTCTTCTTATGTGCCACAAGGGTCTTTGGGCCCCCTCAGGCTCCTGGGCCCGACTGCTACCTCTGCACCCCCTATAGCTACGCCCCTGGTCCTAAAATAACTGCGCCCAGCAAATAGTGTCATGTAATAGTGTAAACATAACGTGCCCCAGAAATAACTGCGCCCCCAGTGCCAGTAAAAATGCCCCCAGTGCTCCCGTGCCATTAAGAAATGCCCCCAGTGCCAGTAAAAATGCCCTCAGTGCCCCCATGTGCCAGTAAAAAAAGCCCCAAGTGCCAGTAAAAATGCCCCCAGTGCTCCCGTGCCATTAAGAAATGCCCCCAAGTGCCAGTAACAAATGCCCCCAGTGCCAGTAAAAATGACCCCAGTGCTCCCCTGCCATTAAGAAATGCCCCCAAGTGCCATTGAGAAATGCCCCCAGTGCCCCCATGTGCCAGTAACAAGTGCCCCCATGTGCCAGTAACAAATGCCCCCAGTGCCCCCATGTGCCAGTAAAAATGGCCCCAGTGCCTGTAATAATGCCCCCAGTGCCAGTAAAAATGGCCCCAGTGCCTGTAATAATGCCCCCAGTGCCCCAAAAATGCCCCCTTTTGCCGGTAAAAATGCCCCCAGTGCCCCCATGTGCAAGTAAAAATTCCCCCAGTGCCTTTAATAATGCCCCCAGTGCCAGTAAAATTGCCCCAGTGCCCCTATTTGCTGGTAAAAATTCCCCCAGTGCCCCCCATGTGCCCCCAATAGAGCTCCGGTCCAAGACTACAACAATAAAAAAAAATAAACACTTATACTTACCTCCGTGGAGCTGGCAGCGATGCGATGCAGGCCTCTTCCGGCCTGTGTCCCGCGCTGTACGGCTCAGGCGGTGCGATGACGTCATCGCGCCGCCTGAGCTGGCCTCTGATAGGCTGCAGGCCTAGTGCCTGCAGCCTATCAGAGGAACGGGCAGGGGAGATGCCTCTCCCTCCCGTATAGGATAGGATATCGCCGTCCTGAGATGACTATGTAGATGAGCGCTTCCACAATGGAAGCGCTCATCTCCCTCTGCCCCGCTGCCGCCCGCAACTGGCGGTGCGGCCCTGCAAGTGGCAAGGGGGACCCTCGGGGCCCCCCTGGCTTAGGAGCCCGGTCGCAACTGCGACCGCTGTGACCCCTATAGCTACGCCACTGCCCTACCCCATTTAACCCCCTAACTGTTTTGCCAGAGTGGAGCTCCAGCAGTGGGAAAAGCAGCTACCTGGAGGGGGCGGGCTGCTTTAGATGCTGCTACCTCCTGAATGGTAGAAGCTAGAAACATGCAACTAGTCTTGTTTGAAAGCAGACATTCAAAGCTTTCACAAAATACCAAAATGACAGCAATATGTTCAGGACAGATAAAGATATTACTGATAGAAATTGGGATGCTGTGAATGCAGCTGAAAATGAAAGTAAAAACAGGTTTCACTCGCGATTATTCCCGACTTGATTTCTAACAGTGATTTCTCCTCTGTTGCTTGGACTTTAGCTGTGTTTTGGTCTTGTATTAAAGCCTGGACTGTCAGTTTTAAGACAAGACCAGTTGCATGTTTCTAGCTGCTACCATTGAGAAGATATTACCATCTAAAGCAGCCCTCCCACCTCCAGTTAGCTACTTTTCGCACTGCCGGAGCTGGACTTGGTCAAAACAGTTAGGTGGTTAACCTGCTTGGCCCAAAATTTTACCACATATAGCAATCATCTTTTCATGGATTTCTTTAGGCTTCTTTTCTTCCTTTGTAAGGAATGTAATCACTGAATGAAGCTCCAAATCCCTCACTTTCTTTGTATACCTGCACTGTCCATCCTGTCACTTCCAGTGCTTTCATCAGACTGAACTGCTACTGTGTGTTGCATGTCCAGACATGTCTCAACCTGCACAGACAAGCTCAGCTCTCTAACACTGACAGAACATGCTGGGGTAGATAACTTATTGCACATCCCTCGTATATGAAGTCTTGTAATAACAAGGCTAAAATGCTAATAAATGATTGAAAGGTGGCTCATAGACCCATTTACAGACACTAGCTATGCTTAGGTCAACCTTCTCTTTTCTTTTAGTTTCATATAGTAACATAAAACACATACCTCCCAAGTGTCCCTCTTTTGGAGGGACAGTCCCTCTTTTTGACCCATGTCCCTCTGTCCCTCTTTTCTCCTTAAATGTCCCTCTTTTTGACCTGGAGGATTAATGCATACATGTGCATTAATAAATTTACTAAATTGCTCCTTAATAAAGTGTCTATACCTATAAATTAGACCAGAACTTCATTATTTGGTGCCATTGGGACCTTAAAATATCTATAATCTAATGATTTATGTGCTTATATTTATATGGACAATGATGTGCAAGAAAAAAATTGCCACAGGGGCTCCAGTAATTGTGCTTTGGGCGGAGTTAGAGGTGTGGCCTAGTATGGAAAAAACTGCCGTGATGCACGCCGCACACATTGTCCCTCTTTGCAATTTTCAAAAGTTGGGAGGTATGAAAACATGATATAAAAGGCTAGTTACAGTAAAATACTGTAGCATCAGGAGGTTATGTAGGAAATAATGGAGACTGATGCTGACAATTTATGTATTCTTATGCGTACATGATGTTATGTTAATGCTATGTTGTTATATTCAGGGCAAGATGTTAGTAATGACTTTTACACATTGTCAGATTTGTCTATTAAAATATTTGCCATTCTCTGTTCCTTTTCAAGCGAGAAAAAAATGATAACTGAGGCCTTAAACAAGAATCAATTTCTAAAGCACTTAGATCCTCATCAAATCCGGGACATAGTAGAATGCATGTTTGAGAGAAGATATGCTCAAGGAGACTATATTATCAAGCAAGGGGAACCTGGCAACCATATCTTCGTATTAGCTGGTAGGTGTTTATCTCTGACTTGAACATTTGTTGGGTGGAACCTGTCTTTATGATTGCTTGTACCCTTTAGTTAAAGTTCATCTGTGACTGAATCTAGTCATGGAGAAAAATAGAGCAGGTGATGTGGTCAAGAACATACAGGCTGCACTCAATGTGTACTTAAGTAAACATATCTGCTAAAATGGAAGCTGGAAGGCAACAATGAAATAGTGTCTTTTCACATAAAAACTTGTTATACTCACACTATTTCTGGAGCCTTAAGAGACCACACTTGGTATCCCAATACTCTTAAGAGCTAGCATTTCACTGGTGTGTCTGCATTATGTATGCAAATCCTAACCTCAGCAAACATCTAGTGTTGCTGACGTTTATGAACATTTCCAAATGTGTCTTGTACCTAGACTTCACAAAATAACGTTATTAGATTATAAACAGAATATGGACACAAATATTTCATTTATAGACTTGAATATGTCTTTCTACAATAGGAGTGTAAACAAAAGCAGCCATTTCAGAAGTGACGTATCAATAATCTTCACACTTTTGATAATGACATCAGAATGTTAATTATCATTTTCTATATACTCATCTTGCACATGAACACTGTAAAAGTGTATTTCGAGTATTTCATTTCAGAATCAATTGGTATTGAGTTGGTTGTGAGATTCGATTCAGTATTTTTTATGCATTTTTTAAATTATAAACAGTCCCAAAGTTATCCCCATTTTGGGGGCAGATGCTTGTCAGGGTTTATACACACATGGTGGTATTGGAAGGAACAGTAGCTCATTTTTAAATATCCCTTTTTGAGGTGCAGCAGCAGGTTTATTTTAAAGAAAATATGCATTGTTCTTGAAAGCGAATAAGCAATGCCTTTTTACAAAATCTGTAAAAGCAAATTATCATTTTTGGGGAGTAGTTTCAGGTTTGTTATTGTCACAGGGAGCCTCGCTCCCATGACAACCCAGAGCGGGGAAGACCCGGCACGCTCTCTGCTGCCACACGCCTGGCGTCTTTCCCGCCCCCCTTAGGCAACGAGCAGGTAGGGGGTTTGAGCGCCGGCAGCCATAAGCCGGTGCTCAATGAATATTATAATTAGGGTCACGTGGCGCTGGCCACGTCACGTGACCCATCTGGAGGGCTATTTAAACAGGCAACCTGCTGGCCATAGTTTGCCTGTGATTGGTCTATCCTCCAGTGCTAGTGTTTGGTAATCCTCTGAGACTATTGTGTTTTGACTTCTGCTTGTATTTTTGACGACGTCCTTGCCTCATCCCTTTGTACTTCGCTACCTCTCGGTTTTGACTTCAGCTTGTGTATTTGACCTTGTTCCTGCTTGCTCCCCTGGTTTTGACATGACTTCCTGGTACGACTTTGGCTTGGTGACCTTCTGATATTGTGTGTGTTCTGGCTTTGTTTATTGTGTTCTCCTCTTGTTACCCTTCCCTGTACACCCCTGCACTTATTTAGGCTAGGGTTTGCCGCCCAGTTACGCGCTGTTGCCTAGGACGGGTCGTGTAAGTAGGTAGGGACAGAGGTGGGGCTCAAGTCAGGGTTCAATTTTACTCCTTCCGTGACAGTTATACTGTGCAAGGTAGGGTTCCCAGGAGAAGCAGTACAATATGAAACATAGTGGATAAATCAGAAGATGTGTGTCTGTGTAGGGGTAGTAGGAGTAACAGCAGGAGTGTACTATGGAACATGATGGACATGGCGGGAGGTATTTAGCTGTGTAGGGGTTGTATTGGCAGAGGCAGCACAATATGGAACATGATGGACAAGGCAACAGATGTGTAGCTGTGTAGGGGTAGTAGTTGCGGCATCAGCAGCACAGTATGGAGCATAATGGGCAAGGCAGCGCATGTGCTACTTTGTATCAGGAGTAGCAGCAGGGCAGCAGCAGTACAGTATGTAACATGATGGATAGGCAGAAAGTTGCAATGGCATGTTTAGGTTGGTGATATTTATCCATTCCCAACTTTCAGCAATGGCAGATTTCTTTATTGGCATTGGCGGGAAGTGTGTGAAAATCCTGATGGATCCATGCCTAAATTATTTTCACAAATTTAATGTTTTCGACACTTGTGGAGGACAAATTTATATGCTTTGGTATGATGACACCACCTGCCATGGTGAGTACCAAGATATCCCTTACAGTACATTGGAGGGTGGACAAAACAGTACACCAATGGCAACCTAGGCCAGTTCCTGTCCAATTCTGTTCATAAGTCCATGGGGTCAGGGATCAGGGTGTTTACCAGAGAAGCAGTACAGTCCAGGTCATGTATATTCATTTAACGATGTGCGTTAGGTTGACCCAGCAGATGAAAAAATTGTTTCCTCATGGTCAACAAACATTATTGGTTTCTGAGGGTGCTGCTCTATCTGATACTAGATTGTAAATTTTGCTAATGCTATATTCAGTATATAAGTGAATACCAGGCACTCAACAAATATAAAATATATTTTAATCGAAATCATTTGTGCCCATCCAGTATGGCAAGACACTACTCTATAATGACTCTCATTGTGCCAACACTCATTGGCAGAAATCTTTTGGCAAAAACTGCGGCAAGCCTGGTGTAAAGAATATCTCGGTAATAGGCCAATTTTGCCTTTTTTTAGGGTGTAAAAAGTATGGCTATCCAATAGCCAGCACTTTGCTTCATGCTATTGATAAGCATATCTGCATGTATGCAGCCAACATGCATCTTGCCATGCTCACCACTTTCTACAAGGACCCAGATGTTTTAGTTTCTGCTCCGCACTGCAATGGTTAGTCATGGCCAGCATAGTCATCATCATGCATGTCAGCCTCGCCCCTATCCATGCCTGTGAAAACTTCATGTTCCCGTCCACCACCAACTCCTCCTCATTCTACTCAAGTCCTAGCTGCTGATCCTTAGAACAATATGTCAGGTACACTAGTTTGTGCTCAACTGAAATTATTTAATTAAAATTGACATATTTTTAGTAGAAATAAGTGGTCAAAAGAACTAAATTCAGTACAGTTTATGGTAATTGTGATGCAGAACAATACATCAGGAGCAATAGTCTGTGATCAATTGATTTTTTCAACATCAACTTGTAATTTTTTTCATATATATTTTTTCTTATAAAAATATATGGTACCTGTGATGCAGAACAATACATCAGGTACACTAGTTTGTAATGAATTTAACTTTTAAATTAATTGACTGACGCAATAGCGGACAAGAATAGGCATTTATAACGGGGTGCCGGGCCATGTGTTCCGCAATTTGCGGAACACACACTGGTCGGTATCCGTGGTATTGCAGATCCGCATTTTTGCGGATCCGCAATACCACGGCCCCTAAAAGTTACACTTCTAAGTGGAAGTGTCTGGAAGTGATCTCCATCATAAATACAAATAGGTTGTGCAAGTAGAGTTCATGCTACAGTATAGTAGACCAATAATTGTAGGAAACCATGTCAAGTTTATTTAACGTGTTTCTCAGAGTTTTCCAATATGATTACATGGGTGTCTTAAAAATGTTGTTTTTTCCAGAGGGTAAAACTGAAGTTTTCCAGCAGAACAAGCTTCTAGCTTCCATCCCAGTGTGGACAACCTTTGGAGAGTTAGCAATACTTTATAACTGCACAAGAACGGCCTCAGTAAAAGGTACATTTTTATAGCTGGGATTGTAAGCCTGCTAAGCATTGCCAGAAAATGTCACGAAAAACATTTTTAAAACTAACTTTTCAATAGTTTGTTTTGTCTTCCGAATTTGACCAGAGTGTACTATGTTTTTGCTAGGCATTGTGATACTGTATCTAGTAGCTATGTATGAGCTAATCTTATGTCAGGAAGTCAGATGAGGCGAATGAAATAAAAAAATCAAAAAGTGAGATAGATGGAAGCTGTGTACATTCATTTCTTCAGAGCTCCCGTATTTAGAACAGATTTTTTTCTGCACTCTCCGTGTCTTTCCTCCAGCATCTCATGTGACGCTGATTGCAGTCCTTTTAAAGTCTTCCCTTAATGTCATCATCAGTGATATAAAACAGTTATAGGCAGAAGGTGTCATGAAAAGACCTAAAATCCCAAGATAATTGAGTTAAATCTGCATCATCATCCACTGGGAATAGGTAGTATCACTTTCACATTGGTGGTCAATATTGAATGACTGTAATGTAAGAAATTCATTCTGACAATAATAAATGATAATCAGCAAGACTCAAAAGAAAATTGTGCTCATGTTAAGAAACTTGTCAAAATGTGTACATTTTTACAACTTTAGAAAAAGTTTAATTTAATATCAACAGTTTTATTGATTTTATTCTTTTTATTCAAAGCAATCACTAATGTCAGGACATGGACCCTTGACCGAGAAGTGTTTCAAAATATCATGAGAAAGACAGCTCAAACAAGACATGAGGAATATCAGAATTTTCTGAGAAGGTAAATGTTATTTGACCTTTGTTGAGAATCTAAGTACATTAGATGTTGCACAGTTGAACACTATTGAAGGACTTGAAGAGGTCCTCTCCCTCAAAAACACAACGTTAAACGAGAGATGGCATGTTCTAACTTCACCAATTTGCTTTCTCAGTTATCGATATGATAGCAGTCCATATCTGACTAGTATACAGTCATGGCCAAAAGTTTTGAGAATGACACAAATATTATATTTTCACATGATCTGCTGCCCTCTGGTTTTTATGTGTGTTTGTCAGATGTTTTTATCACATACAGAAATATAATTGCAATCATATTATGAGTAACAAAAGCTTATATTGACAGTTAGAATGAGTTAATGCAGCAAGTTAATATTTGCAGTGTTGACCCTTCTTCTTCAAGACCTCTGCAATTCTCCCTGGAATGCTCTCAATCAACTTCTGGACCAAATCCTGACTGATAGCAGTCCATTCTTGCACAATCAATGCTTGCATTTTGTCAGAATTTGTAGGTTTTTGTTTGTCCACCCGTCTCTTGATGATTGACCACAAGTTCTCAATGGGATTAAGATCTGGGGAGTTTCCAGGCCATGGACCCAAAATCTCTATGTTTTGTTCCCTGAGCCATTTAGTTATCACCTTTGCTTTATGGCAAGGTGCTCCATCATGCTGGAAAAGGCATTGTTGATTGCCAAACTGCTCTTGGACGGTTGGGAGAAGTTGCTCTCGGAGGACATTCTGGTACCATTCTTTATTCATGGCTGTGTTTTTAGGCAAGACTGTGAGAGAGACGATTCCCTTGGCTGAGAAGCAACCCCACACATGAATGGTTTCAGGATGCTTTACAGTTGGCATGAGACAAGACTGGTAGTAGCGCTCACCTCGTCTTCTCCGAATAAGCTGTTTTCCAGATGTTCCAAACAATCAAAAAGGGGATTCATCAGAGAAAATGACTTTACCCCAGTCCTCAGCAGTCCACTCCCTGTACCTTTTGCAGAATATCAGTCTGTCCCTGATGTTTTTTCTGGAGAGAAGTGGCTTCTTTGCTGCCCTCCTTGAGACCAGGGCTTGCTCCAAGAGTCTCCGCCTCACAGTGCGTGCAGATGCACTCACACCTGCCTGCTGCCATTCCTGAGCAAGCTCTGCACTGCTGGTAGCCCGATCCCGCAGCTGAAACACTTTTAAGAGACGGTCCTGGCGCTTGCTGGTCTTTCTTGGGCGCCCTGGAGCCTTTTTGGCAACAATGGAACCTCTCTCCTTGAAGTTCTTGATGATGCGATAGATTGTTGACTGAGGTGCAATCTTTCTAGCTGCGATACTCTTCCCTGTTACCCTTCCCTTCCCTAACGATGTTAGCTGGTCCTTTTAAGGCAGGGCTGCAATGATGTTGAAATGTGTTTTGGGGGATAAAGTTCATTTTCTAGGCAAATATTGACTTTGCAAGTAATTGCTGTTAAGCTGATCACTCTTTATAACATTCTGGAGTATATGCAAATTGCCATTATAAAAACTGAAGCAGTAGACTTTGTAAAAATTAATATTTGTATCATTCTCAAAACTTTTGGCCATGACTGTATACTGACTAACAACCACTGCTTTTTCAAAAGGATTGTGAGGTGGCACCTTCCTAGAAACCAGTCTTTTTTCATGGTGTCTAGGTGACAGATACAGTGTATAGGTTCAAACACAGATATAGATAAAGGATTGCTTCTATGGGGAAACACCTTTTTACATATTGAGCCTGGTGTAACATGCCACAATTTCTTTATGGCAGATTTCTACAGAAAAGCCCTGAGAACTGACTTGGAGACATACAGCAGTATAATAGAGGCCCCAGGGACCTCTATGGTAGCCCTATTATGGCTTTCTACATAACAGAGCTGTAATATGGCCATATGTTAATTTGAGTGAGATTTGTTCTTGCACATACAGTGATACACAAAGTCTAGAACGGAACATGTAGTATATCACTTCAGTTGAGTGAAATTTACTTATACTGCATGCATTTTATTTGCTGTTTTTGGTAAATGCGTAAGAAATTATGCTTAAATTAATCTCTCTTTTTCCAAAGTGTATTTTTGCTGAAGAAGCTTCCAGAAGACAAGTTGATGAAGATCGCAGACTGCTTGGAACTGGTAAGGCTATATAAAACAGACAGAAGTTTATTTTAAGAGTGTGACTTGAGCTTTCTTACCTGAAGGCATAAACAGGTGGCATGCTTGTCAATAGTACAAAAAACAGGGACACAATGTCACTTAGCACTTGTGTGTAATTATTAAAAATAATTAAGTTTCTTGGTACTTTTTTATAAAGAAAAAGCTTCATTAAAAAAAATATAATGTTAGTCTGAAATAAGGGACATATGTAAAAAAAAATTGAACACTCTTGACTTCAATATGAGTCACGATCATTCTCAAATGAATCCTTGTCATTTTTTTTCACATTTTTGAAATGTCAGATCTCAGGACAAGGGCTACCAGAAACTATGTTCCATGTGCCTCTAAAATGGAAGAAAGTGAGACATACGCAAAACTATTTTACCAAAGCACAAGAGAGCTCATTAAAAGAGTTCTATGTGTGCACGAAACAAACTGAAAAGAGGGCCCAGTCAGTTTATTTTCTTGGGCAGAAACATAATATGGAAGGTGGCCACTTCAAATACGTGCGGAGGAATCACACACTCCATTTCTGAAAGATTTAACAGAAAGAAACTATTTTCAAGGTGTTGACTTTATGTCAGTCCTGTGTTCATCATATAATTTAACTAGAAGAAAAGCAACCTTCTATTGAAATGCAGTCAAAGAGCACTTTGCACTTAAGTGTAAATTACACCGCCAATGTATCAATGAGTATTTCATAGAAATTCCCTGGTGTCATTTATTAATTCCATGCCATGATGATACAGTGTTTGCTCTCCCATTTCCCAGGGTTTTGATGATGAAATCATTCTGAACAGGTCTTCTTGGATCTGCTCCCTCCAGAGGGTTGGCCATGTAATGTAACACTGACACAGATGTTACAAATTAATAATTCAGCGTAATTTCACCGAGGAGCACAGTCATTTTTCTTTAAAAGTCGAAAATGTGTTTCTAATAGAGTATTTGGAGAGCAGACGTAATAACCACAAGAGAATTCCATTCTGATCCCAGATATTAAATCTGGAGGTATAAGGATTAATGGGAGTGCACTTTGCCTGCTACCTCTTCACCTTTCAACATTTAGAATAGGATGTTTCAAGATTGTTTAGTTGACTTTTTGTCTTTGTTTATTTCATTTGAAAAATACCATGTTCTGATTTACAGTCACATCACTGACCACAGGTGCCCTCCTGAACTCAACTGTATTACCGTCTCTTTAGGACGGTGATACAGTTGGAAAATGTGGCGAGGGCGGCAGTATTTTATGATGCACTGTGGTATTTGGTTCTGCTGGGGCAGTATTTTGTGTTGCACTATGGTATTGCTGGTCATGGCTACTTCTGTTGTCCCTGCCTACTTGTGTTGCCCCGTCTTCTGTCAATTTGGACCCGTCCACAGCATGGGTCCACTTTTAGTTTTTTTTCCAGGGCCACTTTAAGTTCCCAATCCGCCCCTGGACATGGTAGTCGGGGTGATTTCAAGTAGTTTAACATTTTAAAAAATTGTTAATTATGATATTTAACACCATTCTGACCAATTTTACGTTTTTTGATCTTCATTTTTTTTCTCCCTGCCCTCCTAGAGCCATAACTTTTTAATTTTATTAGACATATGAGGGCTTGTTATACTTTCTAATGGCACCATTTAATATTGCATAAGATGTACTGGGAAGCTGGAACAAAAATTGCAAATGGTGTGGAACTGGAAAAAAACAACTCAGTTCTAGGGGGTTTGGTTTTACAGCTTCCCCTATGTGGTAAAACCGACCTGTTGCCTTCATTGTGTAGGTCAGTGCATTTACAGCGATAACACATTTTTATAATTTCTTTATTGTGTTTTAATACTGAAAAAAAATTTTTTTTTTCTTTTCATCACCACTATAACTGTTTTATAGTTATATCTACAGAGCTATGTGGGGGCTCATTTCTTGCAGAACTATCTGCAGTTTTTATTGATACCAATTTGGAATGTGTGTGACTTTGTGATCACTCTTTCACTCGTTCTGTTCAATTGTTTTGGGAGGTGAAGTGAAGGAAAAAAAAAAAGAATCGTCCATTTCGTTTTTTCGCTACATGGAATAAACAAAAAAAAATTTTTAGCATTTATTTTTATCCCCGAGAAAGAGCATGATTCAAACTTTTATATATTTTTTATTTTTAAAAACATTTTTCCTTTTTTACCCTTTTTTAGGCAACCAAGGGCCCAACAGCAATGACATTTAAATAGAAAATTTAGTATATTCCAATGTAGTGCTGCCACCTGCAGGCCTACATTGGAAAATACTTGTGAAAGGCTTGGTAGTGTCCAGCAGGCTAAGGCCTTTGACAACAAATGGATGTCTCCCCTGATCACTGCGTGCACAAGCCATTCCAGGCCTGGAAGCACAGTGCTTCCGGGTTTTAAGCATTCAGATGCCGTCGTCACATTTGACCATGGGATCTGAGAGGTTAAACGTCTATTGGCATTATTGCTAGTTGCAGACATTAGCCCTATGTGTCTCCTGTTTAAAACAGCAGAAACCCTCCAGCTATGGTGTCCACTGCGCTGGCAAACAGGCACCATTTTTAAAAACTGGACTTGTACAGCGCAGGTCCGGAAATGGTTAAATTGACTTATGCCAAACATATATGGCTGTGATTTGAAGGGGTTAAACAACATATTGTTTATTTTAATAATATTTGGTGACCCTGATACAAGTTTGATCCAATGTAACGTTCAAACATGTGGTAAGAAATAATTGTATACTATGTATCACTATGCACACTGTGCTCCGAATTCTACTCATTTAAAAAATAAGTGCTTTCATTTGCCAGAATTAATAGGTGAAGCCAGAGGGTTTCATTTCCTCTCTTATTTTATACATTTCTCTGTAAATTTTATGGATATAAAAGTATGTGAGAGCGATGATGACATACCATATATTCTAGTGGTCTGCTATTATTGGATTATCTAAAATTATATAGAATGAATGCATTATATTGTATACTATTGCATTTCATTAGAGGTGAGGGTACTCTAGAATTATAAAATACACTTTGTTTTATCTGAATGGGTCCAACATTGTGTGCTGATTAATATTGTGTTGCCTTTTTGGCTAAAGGCCTTTTACACATGCCGAGGATCAGGGCAATGCTCCATGTAAATGTGCCACCAAACATTCTACTGACAAACAAACTTTTTCAATTGTGATCAGATCTCTTATGCGGCAGACCCTGTGTAAACAATGGATATGTATGAGGATGAATGATCGCAGTAGTGATCACTCATCCCCATACAAAGGAGATGATTGCTGCATGTAAATACAGCTATCACTTCTGCTGAACAATCAGGCAATGATGGGGGTGAACAATTTAATTCCAGTCATTCCCTATGCATCGGCCTATGTGAAGGGGCCATGTTTAGAGCTCCAGATAATCCTTGTGTCTTCACATAGGCCTAGAGTTGAAGAATGACTGTCTGCAGATGGCCAGAAGTTTATCTTTTAACTCCAGGATCCTGTGAATGGAAGCACAAAATCAATTAAAGCTGCGCATACAGTTTAGGACTCTCCCAACCCTAAATACATGCGTGGCTCAGGAGAGTGTGCATGTGTTTTCATTGGGAAGAAGGAAATACAATGTTATCTCTCCCAGGAACAAAGGATCTGCCACATTGAAATCCAAAATAACCAATTCTTTCAACCATCTAGGAGAGTCTGATTACCCTCATACACATTAGATGGTCAGCCGATCCTGCCATGATCAACAACTCCAACCAACAGTTACGTTATGTGCATGGGCATCTTTACTTCATTTCCAAACCACAAATCTTACATGCAATATAAAGAACTCCATTCTTGAATAACATTATATTCTATAGTTTATTTTTACATAAGAATTTGAGTGACGTTGGAAATCTGTTGCTTTAATTATCTTGTATTGACGTTTAGTTACATTACATCACTATGACAGTTAAAGGGGTTTTACTCTTCTTGTGCTCCCTGGTAACAGTAAACCAGCAGAATTCTTAGTTTAACTTTACATCTTGAAAGGTTGCCCCATCTTTTAAAGTGATGGCATATTGATAGGAGAAAAACTGAGATGTTAACTTGCCTAAGAATGCATATTTTCTCATCGAGGAAAGGGGAATAAGCCACTGTCAGACACCCCTGGACACAGCTGATCTCCCTTGAGAACAGAAAGCTTGGACATATTGAAATTCAACATGCCTGACTCTCCTTTCCCTTGACATCCACCATTGAGGGAGAGTCCAAACACCACCATACATATTAGTTGGTCAGCTGGTCCTATCAAAATTGACAGGTTTGACGAGTGTTTATCTAATATGTATGGCAAACTATATGGCCAGATTTCACACAGTGTAGCTAAGAATGTTGATTTTTTAAATGTCAATTTTAATTAAAGTTTAAAAAATATATTGGTATAAACACATTTGAGAAAGTAGTAAAGAGCATAAGACATTTCCCCTCTTATAACAATAGTATCTTCACAAATTAAAGAAAAAAATATAGTAATGGGGAGGGGTAGGGAACAGCCATTGAAGCATGTGTTACAAAAACATGCATTAGAACACAGGTATCCAGGGAAGAAGAACTGCAGCACTGCAGGGATGAAGAACTCAGAAGTAGTGTACCATAAACTTTCTAAGATGTATGGACAACGTGTTTCGAGGTTGAGCCAACCCCTTTTTCAGATAAGTAACATCATTACCATAATGGTACATTACAGTAGAATTTTGAATGTGTGTTCAAAATATGAAATTGCTTTACTGTCTATCTACTGATTTCAAGCTAAGTGCTTTTATGTTACATTTTTATTCATTTTCCTAAAATCAAATTTTGTTAAAAGGTGAAGTTTCACATTAAAAAGTTAAGTAAATCAAAAAGTGACAACTACTATTTTTTAACAGGAACGCTATGGAAAAGGGGATTATATTATTCGTGAAGGAGAAGAAGGAAGCACATTTTTTATCATTTCTAAAGGGAAGGTGAGGCACGCCACTCGTGTTGCTATAATGTTCTCAAATCACCTTACTTAGAATCCTTTTTCTACAGAATTGTATGTAATCTATGTTGGCCAGTTAATATATTTATGTTTCATGTTCTATAGGGAGGATGCGTCTAGAAAAAATATCAGAGACTAAATGTTCGAAATCTTAGCTAATTTTTTGAGGAAAAAATAACTAAAATCTTGATTGATATAAGTATTCAGTACTAAGTTGAAACTTCTTTGGCAGTGATTACAGCCTCCAGTCTTCTTGGGTATTGTGCCAAGTTTTGCATACCTGGATTTGGGGATTTTAAGCCACTCATCTCTGCAGATCCTCTCAAGCTCTGTCAGGTTGGGTGTGGACCATCAGTGGACCGCCGTTTTCATGTCTCTCTAGAGATGTTCACTTAGGCTCAAGTCAGGGCTCTGGCTGACCCACTCAAGGGCATTCACAGTTGTTCCTAAGCCACTGCTGTGTTGACTTGGTTGTGTGTTTAGGGTTCTTATCTTGTTGGAAGGTAAACTTTCAGCCCAGTCAGAATTCCCGAGCATTCTGGATCAGGTTTTCCTTAAGAAAATCACGGAAAATAATGCACTAAAACAATAGATGCAAACATAATATATGGACTAAGCCTTAACTCTAATAATAAACTCTCAGCCAATATATTTTGATCAAAACACATCTGTGCCCACTTACCCTCGCCAAGGTGGTCTCACTCAGGCAGGTACTACTCTAAACCTACCTATGCCATATGGGCATCAACATTCAGGAGAGCAGACCCTGCACATATAGTGTGCTGCTCCTAGTTACCTCTGCGTTTATCAAGCAACCAATTAGAGGGAGAGCAGGCACACCTATATGTACCAACTTAATCAAGGTCGCCTGTTAGGCCACTTTCACACTGGCGGCAGCATGGATCCGGCGGGTGAAGGGTCCCGCCGGATCCGTGCTGCCGCAGGTGCACGCGTGGGACCGGAACCACGCTCCGGCCCCACACGTGTCAGACACAGTCTCACTAACATACATACATACACATACATACACATACATACATACACTTACATACATACATACTTACATAGGCCCCAGCAGCTCCGGACAGCATAGGAGGAGGAGGACGGCGCACAAAGGAAGGGAAGATTGCTGCTGGACTGCTGGAGGGAGGAGGGAGCTGTGGGGAAAAGTGCAGGTGACGGATCTGTCATAAACTCCATTGAAAGTTAATGGAGGACGGATGCGTTTACTATTGTGTCACACCAAACGGATCCGTCCCCATTGACTTGCATTGGGGCTCATTCTGGCTTCCTACTTGGTGCGGATGCCCAGACCGGAGAGCAAACTGCAGCATGTTGCGGTTTGCTCTCCAGTCTGTATACTGAAGAGAACTGAACTGAATGCATTTTGAAACATTCCGTTCTCTTCAGTTCAGTTTTGTTCCCATTGACAATGAGTGGGGACAAAACTGAAGTGTCTTATTCCGGTATTGAGCCCCTATGACGGAGCTCAATACCGGAATTTGTAAACGCCAGTGTGAAAGTAGCCTTAGATAGGATGGGCAAATGTGCACAGGATTTTCCTTAAGAAAATCTCTGTACTTTCCTCCATTCAGCTTTTCCATTCAGCAACCCTGTCTCTCTTAGCATGATTCTGCCAGCACCATATGCAGCAAGCCATTGTGGAAGCTGAAGCCGGAGCACAGGATGGAGGGGTAGTGGCCCTGATGATGTGTCACAAATGTACTCCCTAAGACCGTTGCTTCCTGGGGTTGATGCAGTCGAGTTGGGGCACCCTATTTTCCCTCGGGGCAATACTAGAGACCGAGAGATTAATCGCCAAAGAGAGTAAAACTAACCCTAAAATGTTCTTCAATTATATAAATACTAAAAAGTATAAACCTGAAGGTGTCGGCCCCTTACAGAGTAATGAGGGGGAGTTGTAGAGAGCGATGAGGAGAAAGCGAAGCGACTAAATATGTTTTTCTCCACTGTATTCACTGAGGAAAATAAACTGTCAGATGAAATGCAGAGTATAAAAGTAAATTCCCCTTTAAAAGTGTCCTCTCTGACCCAGGAAGAAGTAGAGCTGCGTCTTAAAAATATTAAAATAGACAAATCACCAGGACCGGATGGCATACACCCCCGTATCCTAAGAGAATTAAGTAATGTCATCGACAGACCCTTATTTCTGATATTTAAGGACTCTATACTGACGGGGAGTGTTCCACAGGATTGGCGCATAGCAAATGTGGTGCCAATATTCAAAAAGGGTCCAAAAACAGAGCCCGGAAACTATAGGCCGGTAAGTTTAACTTCTGTTGTGGGTAAACTGTTTGAAGGTTTTCTGAGAGATGCTATCTTGGAGTACCTCAATGAAAATAAGCAAATAACTCCGTATCAGCATGGCTTCATGAGGGATCGGTCATGTCAAACCAATTTAATCAGTTTCTATGAGGAGGTAAGTTCTAGACTTGACCGCAGCGACTCAATGGATGTCGTATATTTGGACTTCTCCAAAGCGTTTGACACGGTACCACATAAAAGGTTAGTATACAAAATGAGAATGCTTGGCCTGGGAGAAAATGTCTGTATGTGGGTAAGTAACTGGCTCAGTGATAGAAAACAGAGGGTGGTTATTAACGGTAGATACTCAGATTGGGTCACTGTCACTAGTGGGGTACCACAGGGGTCTGTATTGGGTCCTATTCTCTTCAATATATTTATTAATGATATTGTAGAAGGTTTGCATAGTAAAATATCAATTTTTGCAGATGACACTAAACTGTGTAAAGTAATTAACACAGAGGAGGACAATGCACTGCTACAGCAGGATCTGGATAGACTGGAGGCTTGGTCAGAAAAGTGGCAGATGAGGTTTAACACTGAAAAATGTAAGGTTATGCATATGGGAAGGAATAATGCAAGTCACCAGTACATACTAAATGGTAAAGCATTGGGTAACTCTGACATGGAAAAGGACCTAGGAATTTTAGTGAACAGCAAACTAAGCTGTAGAAGCCAGTGCCAGACAGCTGCTGCCAAAGCTAATAAGATAATGTCAGACCACACATGGAGTACTGTGTACAGTTCTGGGCTCCTGTGAACAAGGCAGACATAGCAGAGCTGGAGAGGGTTCAGAGGAGGGCAACTAAAGTAATAACTGGAATGGGTGGACTACAGTACCCAGAAAGATTATCAAAATTAGGGTTATTCACTTTAGAAAAAAGACGACTGAGGGGAGATCTAATAACTATGTATAAATATATCAGGGGTCAGTACAGAGATCTCTCCCATCATCTATTTATCCCGAGGACTATGACTGTGACGAGGGGACATCCTCTGCGTCTGGAGGAAAGACGGTTTGTACATAAACATAGAAGAGGATTCTTTATGGTAAGAGCAGTGAGACTGTGGAACTCTCTGCCTGAGGAGGTGGTGATGGTAAGTTCACTAAAAGAGTTCAAGAAGGGCCTGGATGTATTTCTGGAGGGTAATAATATTACAGGTTATAGTTACTAGAGAGGGGTCGTTGATCCAGGGAGTTATTCTGATTGCCTGATTGGAGTCGGAAAGGAATTTTGTCCCCTAAAGTGAGGAAAATTGGCTTCTACCTCACAGGGTTTTTTTTGCCTTCCTCTGGATCAACCTGTAGGAAAACAGGCTGAACTGGATGGACAGATGTCTTTTTTCGGCCTTACAAACTATGTTACTATGTTACTCCCTGTAGCTAGGGCTCTTGCCTGGTGGTAGTTTAGGAGTGCCCTTGATGTTAAATGTCCATAAGGGTGCAAGGCAAGGCTTTAAAAATGATGCAATGGCCAGTGTGTGGTGTTAGGAGAGTCAGTAAACAGGCCAGATTGAACTTAACAAAAGTTTCTCTTTACTGTGCACCAAGTAGGAATTGTAGTATATCCAGCAATTATCTCTACACAGTGCAAATTCATGTGGCCATGCAGATCATCCTTCAAAACTTCCTCTGTTTTATCTCTTGGAGCCCTCTGTGATATAGACAGCTCCAGGGCTTGAAACTGGAGTCTAGGAGAGAGGAACATATTATGTCTGCTCCCTACCTCCAACCTTCTCACAACTACTCTAACTGGAATGTCTATGCTGGAGCATACTGAGTACAAGGTGCATTACATTAACATTATATACAGTACAAATTACAGATACCCTATGTTGTACTGGGATACTGCACATGCTTCACTGTAGTGATGGTATTGGGTAGTGCCTGATTTCTTCCAAACATGAGGCTTAGAATAGAGGACAGAAAGTTCAATCTTGGCTTCATCAGACCACAGTCTCCTGTTTCTCACACTCTGAGAGTCCTTTAGGTGGTTTTTTCAAACATTCATGTGTCCTTTGCTGAGGAGAGGCTTCTTTCTGACCACTCTGCCATAAAGCCCAGATTGGTGGAGTGGTGCACTGATAGTTGACCTTGAAGTTTCTCCTATCTACACACAGAATCTTTGGAGCTCAGCCTAAGTGACCATTGGTCCCCCTTTCTTTCCAAGGTCTCTTTCCCCTGACTACTTAGTTTGGTGGGGCACTAGCTCTAGGAAGAGCCCTGGTTATTCTAAACTTCTTTCATTTAAGAATTATGGAGGCCCTTTGCTCTTAGGAATTTCCAGCGCAGCAGATTTTTTTTGTACAGCACAATACTGCTTATATAGGGCAGCATGGTGACTCAGTGGTTATTATTTGTACCTTGCAGCGCTGGGGTCCTAGGTTTAAATCTGACCAAGGACCACATGTGCATGGATGTAGTATGCTTCCTCCCACACTTCAAAAACTTACTGAGAGAAAACTTAGACTGAGAGCTCCAATGAGGACAGCAAGTGATGCTAACGTCTGTAAAGTGCTGTGGAATATATCAGTGCTATATAAGTAAGTAAAATAAAAAAAGACGACCGTTGTACATGCAGTATACCTTATTATAGCACACAGACATCATAGAAAGGACCCCTACTTGAAACCACAATCTTAATGAGGGGAACTGCAAAATAAAAGCTTCTCCTGCTCTAGTAAACCTTGATCATCCATATCTTACAATTTGGGCAATAAATTTGAATGGGTGGCATATGATATAATACAAAATGAAAGCGAGAGCTTATCCACCAAACAGCTGACCACTGGGGGTTCAGGAGGTAAACCTGTGGTCATCATTAGGGATGAGCGAATTGACTTCAGATGAAACATCCAAAGATGATTTGCATAAAATGTATTGTAGAATGTATTGGCTCTGATGAGCCGCAGTTATTACTCGCGAGACTTCACGTAATAACTTTATAAATTCATTTTTACTGTAAATAAAACATTTTCCGAACTCGGGTTTAGTTCCAAGGTCCACTTGAGTTTGGGAAATTTTTTTTTTTTTTACAGTAAAAATTAATTTCTGAAGTTATTATGCGAAGTGTCACGAGACTTTGCGAAGTAATAACTTCGGTTCATCAGAGAAAACCCCTTTAAATTTGTTCACTCATCACATTTTTTTCTGAGTAGATTCAAAATTTTAGAATAATTCTAAATCATAAAATACTAATGTATTTAAAAAATGCCTTTGTGAGAAAATCTTGACCGTTTTATTTTATTCTGTGTAGTCAAATACCTATTAAAATAACATTACTTTTAAATTGTAATATAAAATTTATATAAACTGAAGTAAAAGGAAACATGAGTGTTTATGATGTGAATTTGGTTTAATTGGTTTAATAATAAAGCCACCCACAGCTTTTCATTTTTAGGCTCATTGATAATGTTTTCTTAGCTTGCATTTGTGTAACAAGCTTCCCCCCATTTTATATTCTTTGGCAAAATTCAGCAAAACGCTGATTGTAACAAAATTTGTCAAAACATGTGAAACTAAAGTTCTAGTATTTAATGTAATATAAGTGCCCAGGTACAATAATATTATCGTTTGTGGAGTAATTTACATTGGATGTGGTTCAGCACTACCAGCCATGATTGTTCTGAACACAATTAAATGTAATATTGGAGATTTAGCAACTCTGTATGCAAAGTTACCATGGCGTGTTTAAATGAATAAAATTAAGAAAATGAATTGCATTATCATTTGAAGGCAGAAATATATTATAATAGAATATACACTCACCGGCCACTTTATTAGGTACACCTGTCCAACTGCTCGTTAACACTTAATTTCTAATCAGCCAATCACATGGCGGCAACTCCTGCAGTTCAAACCGAGCATCAGTATGGGGAAGAAAGGTGATTTGAGTGCCTTTGAACGTGGCATGGTTGTTGGTGCCAGAAGGGCTGGTCTGAGTATTTCAGAAACTGCTGATCTACTGGGATTTTCACGCACAACCATCTCTAGGGTTTACAGAGAATGGTCCGAAAAAGAAAAAACATCCAGTGAGCGGCAGTTCTGTGGGCGGAAATGCCTTGTTGATGCCAGAGGTCAGAGGAGAATGGGCAGACTGGTTCGAGCTGATAGAAAGGCAACAGTGACTCAAATTGCCACCCGTTACAACCAAGGTAGGCAGAAGAGCATCTCTGAACGCACAGTACGTCGAACTTTGAGGCAGATGGGCTACAGCAGCAGAAGACCACACCGGGTGCCACTCCTTTTAGCTAAGAACAGGAAACTGAGGCTACAATTTGCACAAGCTCATCGAAATTGGACAGTAGAAGATTGGAAAAACGTTGCCTGGTCTGATGAGTCTCGATTTCTGCTGCGACATTCGGATGGTAGGGTCAGAATTTGGCGTCAACAACATGAAAGCATGGATCCATCCTGCCTTGTATCAACGGTTCAAGCTGGTGGTGGTGGTGTCATGGTGTGGGGAATATTTTCTTGGCACTCTTTGGGCCCCTTGGTACCAATTGAGCATCGTTGCAACGCCACAGCCTACCTGAGTATTGTTGCTGACCATGTCCATCCCTTTATGACCACAATG
Organism: Rhinella marina; assembly: GCA_900303285.1. NCBI lineage: Eukaryota > Metazoa > Chordata > Amphibia > Anura > Bufonidae > Rhinella > Rhinella marina. The sequence goes on along the minus strand of ONZH01021255.1, from coordinate 22,094 downwards.
TACCCAACATCTGATGGCTACTTTCAGCAGGATAATGCGCCATGTCATAAAGCTGGAATCATCTCAGACTGGTTTCTTGAACATGACAATGAGTTCACTGTACTCAAATGGCCTCCACAGTCACCAGATCTCAATCCAATAGAGCATCTTTGGGATGTGGTGGAACGGGAGATTCGCATCATGGATGTGCAGCCGACAAATCTGAGGCAACTGTGTGATGCCATCATGTCAATATGGACCAAAATCTCTGAGGAATGCTTCCAGCACCTTGTTGAATCTATGCCACGAAGAATTGAGGCAGTTCTGAAGGCAAAAGGGGGTCCAACCCGTTACTAGCATGGTGTACCTAATAAAGTGGCCGGTGAGTGTATATTATATATATAGAGAGAGAGAGAGATTTTGTTTCTGTGTCCATATTTTGTTTCTGTGTCATTTAACAGTTGCCCAGTAATTCTGAACCGGGGTCCTGCAAAGTATTAATTTAGTACATTACTAAAATAATTAATATTTTATATGCTGTCTGTAGGTGGAAATTTTTTGTTAATTACACCCTGACTCAGAGGAGGGAACTAGCTTTCCCTTCTGAGGAAGGAGCTATCTAGTCTGGATTGAATCAGCCACTTCAAGTTGTCTGCCTGTAAAAGGGGCAGATGCTAGTTAAGTTTAGCTACAGGAGAGAACAATTTCTGAGGGAAAGTTGGAGAAGACATTCATAGACTTTCTAAGAAGACAAGGGTGTGTGTTCCAGCAAGATATTCGCTGTTAATGGCCTATATAGACTTTGCTTCTTGTGGCAGGATTAACAGTTAATGGCACATTTCACACATATAACAGTTTGGCCAACTGATTGACGATCTGAATCCTTCAGTCAGGGGACTGCAGAGCTGATTGTGAGACTTTTTGCGTGTGGATGGTTTGTAGTCTCTGGCACTAACCACACTTTCTTGCTATGTGTGTGTCTGGCTTGTAGTCTGGGATGCCTACAACACTTTTGAGAGTTTTGTATGCCTATGATTATCTTGGAAAGGTTGCATAGTGTTTAAAAGGAGATCAGGGACTACTGCTTCTATAATCATCATTATTGCTGTTTTCCTATATATAGCTATTGGGAAGAGACTGCACTGAGACTTGCCTTGGAACTGTGCACTGATAATGTTGGATGTACTACTACTCCCATTTTGCACTTTAGTAAAGAGAGACTTGTTCATTTTCTACAATTGGCCCGGTTACTGACTCCAGCACTATTTGATGGCCACTGCACCCTAGATTTCCTCCCACAACAATAAAGGCGTACCACATACCATCAGGCAGGAGCCCCAATATCAGGGTGTACCCCGAGGAAATAAAGGGTGCATCCTCCTATCATTGCCCTGGCCCTAGGGAGCATCAGTGTGTGGACTACTACTGTGAATAATTATTACAGACAAAGCCACTACTATTCCTATACTCCACTCCGTTCATCCAGTGCCACGGAACTAGAAGAGCAGGAGAGCTGAATCAGGTCAAATCCAGTGATCTCCCCATTACATCTTTTTCTATTGGTGGACCTGCCTAGCACAATAGCATGAAGAGGTAGGCTATAAAATCAAGTTTTAATAGAGGATGTAAAAAGTCAGTTATTACAAATGTTAAAAACAAACAGCAATTTAAAGAAAAAACTGTTTTCACACCTTCCATAGCATAGCACTCATGCTTGGCCAGCGCCCTGTACAACACCTTCCCAATGGGACTTGGATCCATGATCTAGAGATTGGTGCGGATCCCAGCATTTGGAGTTGCAACAATTGAATATTTATCAACTGTTCCATGCATTTGTTTCATCTTGTTATAATTTTTTTTTTTTTTATCAAATATGTATATCTATTTTAGGTGAAAGTCACACAAAGTGCAGAAGGGTTGGATGAGCCACAACTAATTAAAACACTAGAAAAAGGAGAGTACTTTGGTGAAAAAGCACTTATCAGGTCAGAATTATACATTGCCGTTTACCTGCCTTTATACATCTGAACATTATTTAATGTATTATTAGAACATTTGGTTAAACGTTGGAAAATTGGATCTGGGAAACATTTGAATTTTACGAAACAAAAAATTCTACTCATCTACCTATCTGTCTACCTATCTATCTATCTATATATCTATCGTGCCTTGCGAAAGTATTCGGCCCCCTGGAACTTTTCAACCTCTTGCCACATTTCAGGCTTCAAACAAAAATATAACATTTAAAATTTTTGGTGAAGAATCAACAACAAGTGGGTCACAATTGTGTAGTGGAACGAAATTTATTGGATCATTTAAACTTTTTTTGTAATAATAAAACTGAAAAGTGGGGCGTGCAAAATTATTCGGCCCCCTTGCATTAATACTTTGTTGTGCCACCTTTTGCTGCGATTATAGCTGCAAGTCACTTGGGGTATGTCTCTATCAGTTTTGCACATCTAGAGACTGAAATTGTTGCCCATTCTTCCTTGCAAAACAGCTCAAGCTCTTTGAGGTTGGATGGAGAGCGTTTGTGAACAGCAGTTTTCAGCTCTTTCCAAATATTCTCAATTGGATTCAGGTCTGGACTTTGACTTGGCCATTCTAAGACCTGGATACATTTATTTTTGAACCATTCCATTGTAGATTTTGCTTTATGTTTGGGATCATTGTCTTGTTGGAAGATAAATCTCAGTCCTAGTCAGGTCTTTTGCAGACTCCAACAGGTTTTGATCCAGAATGGTCTTGTATTTGGCTCCATCCATCTTCCCATCAATTTTAACCATCTTCCCTGTCCCTGCTGATGAAAAGCAGGCCCAAACCATGATGCTGCCACCACCATGTTTGACAGTGGGGATGGTGTGTTCATGGTGATGAGCTGTGTTGCTTTAACGCCAAACATATCGTTTTGCATTGTTTCCAAAAAGTTCGATTTTGGTTTCATCTGACCAGAGCACCTTCTTCCACATGTTTGGTGTGTCTTCCAATGTGGCTTGTGGCAAACTGTAAACGAGACTTTTTATCGATATCTTTGAGAAATGGCTTTCTTCTTGCCACTCTTCCATAAAGGCCAGATTTGTGAAGTGTTCGACTGATTGTTGTCATATGGACAGACTCTCCCACCTCAGCTGTAGATCTCTGCAGTTCATCCAGAGTGATCATGGGCCTCTTGGCTGCATCTCTGATCGGTCTTCTCATTGTTTGAGATGAAAGTTTAGAGGGACAGCCGGGTCTTGGTAGATTTGAAGTGGTCTAATACTCCTTCCATTTCAATATGATCGCTTGCGCAGTGGTCCTTGGGATGTTTAAAGCGTGGGAAATCTTTCTCTATCCACATCCGACTTTATACTTCTCCACAACAGTATCACGGACCTGCCTGGTGTGTTCCTTGGTCTTCATGATGCTCTCTGTGCTTTAAAAAGAACCCTGAGACTATCACAGAGCAGGTGCATTTATACGGAGACTTGATTACACACAGGTGGATTCTATTTATCTTCATCAGTCATTTAGGACAACATTGGATCATTCAGAGATCATCAATGAACTTCTGGAGTGAGTTTTCTGAACTGAAAGTAAATGGGCCGAATAATTTTGCACGCCCAACTTTTCAGTTTTATTATTACAAAAAAAGTTTAAATGATCCAATAAATTTTGTTCCACTTCACAATTGTGACCCACTTGCTGTCGATTCTTCACCAAAAATTTAAAATGTTATATCTTTTTGTTTGAAGCCTGAAATGTGGCAAAAGGTTGAAAAGTTCCAGGGGGCCGAATACTTTCGCAAGGCACTGTATCTATCTGTCTATCTATCTATCTATCTATCTATCTATCTATCTATCTATCATGTATCTATCATCAATCCATCTATCTATCTATAGAGATGAGCAAATTTCTTTAAATTAGTTTTGGGACTGATTTAAATGAATCGGTTGGTAGATTTGGTTCTGGTACAACTAAATTTGACCGGAATTGAAAGTCCTGAACAGTCAGAGATCTCCTAGGGAACCCCTTTCAAGCTCTTTGACACCAAGATAGCATTAGTAATTGTCAATGTGACAGCAACATATGGCTATGGGTAAACGCATGGTAGCCGGTGGTAACAGTCTATTGATGGCCCTCTGCCTGATCAGATTTGTTATGCTTTCTAAAAATAAAAGCAGTTCAAAGGGGGGAAGACGTCTGCTGGTGTTTATACACACACAGTAGAATTGGAAGAAGCAGTGGCTTGTCTTGAACTTTGTCTTGAACTCTCTGCCAGTACACTGGAGACGGGACATGATAGTATGCCATTGGCCAACTGGGCCAGTTCCTGGCAGTGGTCCAATCTGCTGACCCAGAAGTCTATGGGGTCAAGGTCAGAGTACAGTATATGCTGGAGAAGGGGCACAGCCAAGCTACGACTGAATTTGGTTGTTCAGGCAGTGTATATTTGTTTTCTGAAGTGTGTTATTTCTGCACAGCACTTGAATTTTCATATTAGAATATTTTTAAACAATGTACAATTGGACACATTGTGCTGCAAAAATATACAGTGATGGTGATGCTAAAAGATTTGACTTATTGGAGTGCTGCATCTTCTTTGCATTTGTTTGGATGAGCGGGATTTTTGAGTTAGATCCAATGGAGCTTTTACCCTTACTTTGTTAATTTTGCGCAGTGCTGCTTCATTTTCCCTTGCTTATTAATTATTATTAACTTAAGAAACGTTGCTATTGATAAATATTAATTGAAAAGAAAAACTTTACAACAGGTTTTTGGAAAAAAGTGTGCAGCTTCCCAGTGTCCAGAGCAACTATGAAAACAACATCAACCAATTTATTTAGTTATATATATATATATATATATATATATATATATATTGGGCTGCTAGCTGACTCCTGCACTTAAAAAATGGGTAATACTGTAGCTTTAACCCCTTAATGACCCTTTAGACAGTACAATTTGCTGCCCAGAAACGATAATTTAGCTGTCCACATAAATGATTTTCCACCCGATGAACAAGCGTTTTGCTCGTTGATCAGGTGGTTTGCAGAACCTTTAGACGAACAGATTATCGAGAATGAGCGTTCGTGGGAACATTAGTCCCTGATAATCTGCCCAACAACCTGGCAGTGTAAACCCTCCTTAACTTGCTGCTATATCTTCCCTGTCTGACCTTAAACTAGCTCTACTGTGTGTTTAAAGAGAAGCTTTCTTTTCTCTCTCTGTCAGAAGTCCTGTCCCATTAATGTGCAAGCTCAGAATGCACATGGCTTTCCTGGTTGGGATCTTCTGTAGTGCTTATAACATGTCAATACCGTCCCTCCTGATTGGCTGAGGGTGACAGCAAGGCATTATAGGCAAGCCCACTAGGATCATTTCATTCCCCTGCCCTGCTATGCTGTCTACTGATCTTTAAAATGGCATACTCCATTTTGAGCTATTCATTTGATCAAATTGTGACTGATCAAATCGTGAATGATCCAGATTCACTGGAACCCTAAAGTTTTGGGAAATTCAAGATAACTTACATTAATTTAGAATCATATCTATCTATCTATCTCAAACAAAATCTACATTATTAATTCTATTCACGTCATCTATTTTGCCTGCAGTGATGATGTCAGATCAGCTAATATTATTGCAGATGACAATGAGGTGGAGTGCTTAGTCATGGACAGAGAGTAAGTAGCATAAACCATTTTCTATTTTTAATTGTTCCTTCTCTTTTTCTTTTAGTTTATAAGTTTCTTGAAAATTAAAATTATTTTTTTCTGGTTTGGATCAAAAATTAGATTAGTGGGATTGTAATGGTGACATGTCACTACCTTTGTTTAATACTTATTGTGAGTCTGAGGCATCAGAGGGTCAGAGTGCAGCTCTGTCCCTTCCCAGTGCTTTACCCTGCAGCTCTATGTGTTTAGATTGATCTCTGTTTATAACACAAGGACATCACTAACTGATTATGAAGTCTCAATATAGGGATTGATTTCAATTTCAAGGACAGAAGTATTTAAAATGTTTGGCAACATTAGTTAGCAACTAATCTATCCATGAGAAATATACTTTTAGGTAGCGATTACACACATTCTGTGGTACAGTCATGGCCAAAAGTTTTGAGAATGACACAAATATTATATTTTCACATGATCTGCTGCCCTCTGGTTTTTATGTGTGTTTGTCAGATGTTTTTATCACATACAGAAATATAATTGCAATCATATTATGAGTAACAAAAGCTTATATTGACAGTTAGAATGAGTTAATGCAGCAAGTCAATATTTGCAGTGTTGACCCTTCTTCTTCAGGACCTCTGCAATTCTCCCTGGCATGCTCTCAATCAACTTCTGGACCAAATCCTGACTGATAGCAGTCCATTCTTGCACAATCAATGCTTGCATTTTGTCAGAATTTGTAGGTTTTTGTTTGTCCACCCGTCTCTTGATGATTGACCACAAGTTCTCAATGGGATTAAGATCTGGGGAGTTTCCAGGCCATGGACCCAAAATCTCTATGTTTTGTTCCCTGAGCCATTTAGTTATCACCTTTGCTTTATGGCAAGGTGCTCCATCATGCTGGAAAAGGCATTGTTGATCGCCAAACTGCTCTTGGACGGTTGGGAGAAGTTGCTCTCGGAGGACATTCTTGTACCATTCTTTATTCATGGCTGTGTTTTTAGGCAAGACTGTGAGAGAGCCGATTCCCTTGGCTGAGAAGCAACCCCACACATGAATGGTTTCAGGATGCTTTACAGTTGGCATGAGACAAGACTGGTGGTAGCGCTCACCTCGTCTTCTCCGAATAAGCTGTTTTCCAGATGTCCCAAACAATCGAAAAGGGGATTCATCAGAGAAAATTACTTTACCCCAGTCCTCAGCAGTCCACTCCCTGTACCTTTTGCAGAATATCACTCTGTCCCTGATGTTTTTTTCTGGAGAGAAGTGGCTTCTTTGCTGCCCTCCTTGAGACCAGGCCTTGCTCCAAGAGTCTCCGCCTCACAGTGCGTGCAGATGCACTCACACCTGCCTGCTGCCATTCCTGAGCAAGCTCTGCACTGCTGGTAGCCCAATCCCGCAGCTGAAACACTTTTAAGAGACGGTCCTGGCGCTTGCTGGTCTTTCTTAGGCGCCCTGGAGCCTTTTTGGCAACAATGGAACCTCTCTCCTTGAAGTTCTTGATGATGCAATAGATTGTTGACTGAGGTGCAATCTTTCTAGCTGCGATACTCTTCCCTGTTAGGCCATTTTTGTGCAGTGCAATGATGACTGCACATGTTTCTTTAGAGATAACCATGGTTAACAGAAGAGAAACAATGATGCCAAGCACCAGCCTCCTTTTAAAGTGTCCAGTGGTGTCATTCTTACTTAATCATGACAGATTGATCTCCAGCCCTGTCCTCATCAACACCCACACCTGTATTAATGGAGCAATCACTGAAACGATGTTAGCTGGTCCTTTTAAGGCAGGGCTGCAATGATGTTGAAATGTGTTTTTGGGGGATAAAGTTCATTTTTTTAGGCAAATATTGACTTTGCAAGTAATTGCTGTTAAGCTGATCACTCTTTATAACATTCTGGAGTATATGCAAATTGCCATTATAAAAACTGAAGCAGTAGACTTTGTAAAAATTAATATTTGTATCATTCTCAAAACTTTTGGCCATGACTGTACACTAGTCACAGCAATGAAATGTGATGGTTTTTGGAGTTCTTTAAATATGTGAACCAACAATGTTCAAATCATGAAAAAAAACATGAAACAATAATTTAAAAAACTATTTCTGTCCCCACGAAATGCAGTGCAAACTGCACCATGTTATAGAGCAGGAGGAGCTGAGCAGATTGATACAGTATATGATTTTATGGGAAAACATTCAGCTAATCTTGTAATTTATACATTTAAATATTTGCTCTGTCTGAACCTAAGACCATTCTTGTGCACAGGTATCAGTGACTGACAGCTATCTCTGGATGTACACTTTTACAAGAGATGCTGTCAGTCACTGATAATGTACATGTACAAGTCAGAAAAAGCAGAAGACTAAGGGGCACACTTATTAAGACCGATGTCTTAGTCCCTGTGCTGGTGGTGGATCGGATCCACTGCCTCTTCTAAATGTAACACAGCTTCCTAGTAAGTTCTATACCTTCCTAGATGACGCCATGCCTACTTTTTTAGACCTGATGTGAGCGGGCAGAAGTTGCAGATTTGGGTGCAAAGGACATTTGCGTTGTAATCTGTGCCAGAAATACGCCTAATATAAATGACAAGTTTTACTGAAACTTTTCCCACAAAACTATGTATCATTCTTCTAAGCTCCTCCTGCTCTATAGCATGCTGCCTACAGACTGCATTTTGTGAAAGGTTCTCATTAAATATCCAGTGAAGTCAGCTATATTCTGGAGAGAGATAAGGATGCATGCACACTGGCCCTTTAAAAGCCAAAGAGAATGTGTGTACATGCCCTAAAGTAGAGAGCTGCAGATAGAAAAAGAATAGGCCCTGGAGGCCTAGCGTGGAGGGATGGAGCATCAGTTGCTATGCGCCTGTAAAAAGAAGCAAGAATATGCCAGCACAGACTGGCAAAGATGCAGCACAAAAAAGTGAGAATCACGGTGACCTTGCCCAGGAGTAGCGAGACGCTAGTGGACATAGACTCCACAGATAGTCTGTCTAATGAATATGGTCCCAAATGAGGGATGCTCTGTCAACTCAGAATTCCCAAATAGGACATTTAAAGTGACTTAGAGAAGTATAGACATTACTGTTGCTGCCTAAGGCTGAAGTATATACATAAAGGGTTATCCAACAAATTTATAAAATAAAAGTACCTGGAGTAACACATACCCTTAGTCTACCAAACATCCGGTTGGCAAAACTCTACTGTCTTTTCTCCCCTGCATAGGAAGTAGTCCCACACACACAGCCCTGTGATTCCATTAATAAGTAGCACTATTGCAGGGCTGGCCAACTTGCGGCTCTCCAGCTGTTGAAAAACTACAACTCCCAGCATGCCCAGACTGCTTACAGCTATCAGCCTACAGCAGGGCATGGTGGGAATTGTAGTTTTACAACAGCTGGAGAGCCGCAGGTTGGCCAGCCCTGCACTATTGTATGTGATGTCCACCCATTTTCCTTCTCCACTGTACATAGCTATATACTTCTATGGCTTTAAAAGTAGGGATGTATGAATGAAAGGTATCTGAGATGTTTCACCCACTTCACTATGAGATCAATACATTGGCACTGAGATAAGGGTGGGAGCAAGGAAGTCACTGAATGCAGGAGAAGGTGGACCAGAATTTTGGCCACAGGAAATACAGCAGGGGTCCAACTAGAGAAAAAAGTGTACTGTAGATATGATGTAACAATGTTTTATTGTATGTACTGTATAATGCAATAATACTTTATTTGAAATGCCCTATTTATTGTATAGTAATCCTTTTCACGGGATAACCCATTTAACGTAGTTTATAAAAACACAAAAACAATCTTAATGTGAATCTGATATACAAACTACTGCACAATTAGTAACAGGGTTTTCATGAAAAAATAACTCAAACTGCATTTCATCGTTTCATGACGTTAGATTTAGTTGACATTAACATTTTCATTTTTTCTGCTTTAGGACTTTTAATCAGACTGTTGGAACTTTTGAAGAACTTCAAAAGTACCTTGAGGGCTATGTGGCCAACCTGACACTAGATGATGAAAGACGACATGCCAAGTAAGCTCCTTTTTTCATAACATGGTGGGTTTTGTCTGTTAATGTAACATAATTGGGTTTTTTGGATTACATGAAATGTAAAAATGCAGCTTTTTGGGACAAATGCTTAATAGAGGAACAGTTCTTTATACGTGGTTTGGTCTGGTTTACATTTTAGGAAAACCATCCTGTATCCTAGGAAATATATTATCAAACAGTTAATACTACTAACTAACTGTTTAAATTATTATGGTACTATATCTAGCTTAAAGGGGTTGTCCCATAAAAAGTATTCTACAGTTTTCAAGCCAGCACCTGGATCTGAATTCCTTTGTAATTGTATGTAATTCAAAATTTAACATAGAGTTATTCAATAAAATGTATCTGTATATCGCCACCTGCTGTTTGTTGTTTTCTTATTTCTTTGTCCTGCTCACTGAGAAGGCTGCACATGCTCAGTTTCATCCTTCAACTACCTCCTGATCTGTGATAGGGAGAGTTGAGACACGCCCCCTTAGCTGCAGCAGAATAGACACTCCCCTTGAGTTTTCAGCTTGATATAAATCTAGCAGAGCAATGAATGGGGAAATCTCTGGATCCATGTGAGGTACAGGGCTGGTTCTAGCTTTGTTAGAAAGAGATTGTCATGTACTATATGATGTCTGATATTTATTTTTTTATATTAGTCATGGGATAACCTCCTTAATACTTGAAGTTTTTCTGTAGAGACTTTAAATATTCAATAATAAGAGAGATTTATCAAAACAGGTGTAATGTAAAACTGGCTTAGTTGCCCAAAGCAACCAATCAGATGCCACCTCTCATTTTCCAAAGGAGTTCTGAAAAATGAAATCTGATCGGTTGCAATGGGCAACTAAGTTAGTTTTCTTTTACACCAGTTTTGATAAATCTCCTCCAATGTGTTCAGTAAAACACTAGATGGTACATTTATTTGTGTTTTATAAATTTATCTACATTGTAAGATTGTATTTGTCTTTAATTGTGCAACCAAAGGGGATATCCAGACAATATATATATATATATATACAGTACAGATCAAAAGTTTGGACACACCTTCTCATTCAAAGAGTTTTCTGTATTTTCATGACTATGAAAATTGTAGATTCACACTGAAGGCATCAAAACTATGAATTAACACATGTGGAATTATATACAAAAAAGTTTGAAACAACTGAAAATATGTCTTATATTCTAGGTTCTTCAAAGTAGCCACCTTTTGCTTTGATTACTGTTTTGCACACTCTTGGCATTCTCTTGATGAGCTTCAAGAAGTAGTCACCTGAAATGGTTTTCACTTCACAGGTGTGCCCTGTCAGGTTTAATAAGTGGGATTTCTTGCCTTATAAATGGGGTTGGAACCATGAGTTGTGTTGGACAGAAGTCAGGTGGATACACAGCTGATAGTCCTACTGAATAGACTGTTAAAATTTGTATTATGGCAAGAAAAAAAGCAGCCAAGTAAAGAAAAATGAGTGGCCATCATTACTTTAAGAAATGAAGGTCAGTCAGTTTGAAAAATTGGGAAAACTTTGAAAGTGTCCCCAAGTGCAGTCGCAAAAACCATCAAGCGCTACAAAGAAACTGGCTCACATGAGGACCGCCCCAGGAAAGGAAGACCAAGAGTCACCTCTGCTGCGGAGGATAATTTCATCCGAGTCACCAGCCTCAGAAATCGCAGGTTAACAGCAGCTCAGATTAGAGACCAGGTCAATGCCACACAGAGTTCTAGCAGCAGACACATCTCTACAACAACTGTTAAGAGGAGACTGTGTGCAGCAGGCCTTCATGGTAAAATAGCTGCTAGGAAACCACTGCTAAGGACAAGCAACAAGCAGAAGAGACTTGTTTGGACTAAAGAACACAAGGAATGGACATTAGACCAGTGGAAATCTGTGCTTTGGTCTGATGAGTCCAAATTTGAGATCTTTGGTTCCAACCACCGTGTCTTTGTGTGACGCAGAAAAGGTGAACGGATGGACTCTACATGCCTGGTTCCCACCGTGAAGCATGGAGGAGGAGGTGTGATGGTGTGGGGGTGCTTTGCTGGTGACACTGTTGGGGATTTATTCAAAATTGAAGGCATACTGAACCAGCATGGCTACCACAGTATCTTGCAGCGGCATGCTATTCCATTCCATCCGGTTTGCGTTTAGTTGGACCATCATTTATTTATCAACAAGACAATGACCCCAAACACACCTCCAGGCTGTGTAAGGGCTATTTGACCAAGAAGGAGAGTGATGGGGTGCTACGCCAGATGACCTGGCCTCCACAGTCACCAGACCTGAACCCAATCGATATGGTTTGGGGTGAGCTGGACCGCAGAGTGAAAGCAAAAGGGCCAACAAGTGCTAAGCATCTCTGGGAACTCCTTCAAGACTATTGGAATACCATTTCAGGTGACCACCTCTTGAAGCTCATCAAGAGAATGCCAAGAGTGTGCAAAGCAGTAATCAAAGCAAAAGGTGGCTACTTTGAAGAACCTAGAATATAAGACATATTTTCAGTTGTTTCACACTTTTTTGTTAAGTATATAATTCCACATGTGTTAATTCATAGTTTTGATGCCTTCAGTGTGAATCTAAAATTTTCATAGTCATGAAAATACAGAAAACTCTTTGAATGAGAAGGTGTGTCCAAACTTTTGGTCTGTACTATATATATATATATATATATATATATATATATATATATATAATCGCATTCCTCCTTCCCCCTTACCATAGAAAAATCTCTCCACCAATGTTCTGTCTAATAATTGGAAATGTAAAAACATGTTTAAATATGTTATTTGACCTTTCTTCTTTAGGAAATCCACAGAAAGGCAGCTTGACAAGATGGTGTCACTGGAAATGATTCAGATGATGGAAACTGTTTCCAAATTTTCTTCGACCTCACCTTTCCATGACCTAGAGATTATCACCACATTGGGTGTTGGTGGGTTCGGAAGAGTGGAGCTTGTAAGGAATTTTACTGCCTATTGATTAATTGCCTAAAATTTTCAGTGATCATGGCAAAGTAATATAAACAGTGGTCCCTCAAAGCCCCAAAATGACATCCGATTTCCAAGATAAGAGAAAATGAAGATTAATGAAAAATAAGCAGATAACTAAGACAGATAAATCAAGTCTTTACATACAACAGTCAGACATGGATGCTGAAAGCTGTAAATCACTTTCTATGATGAGGGCAGGAGCTTCTTCAGGGTCCTGTACAATACACACAGTATACAAAATAAAAGTAAAGTAAAATAAAAAGTAAAATAAAATGGATCCACCCTCACCTGATATCGAAAGGAGTAGCACAGACTGGGGGCAGTGCAGGGCCTTCACTATACTGTAAGGAGGAGCTACTAAAGAGCCAATACAAGTGTTTTATCAGAAAAATGGCCATATTAATTGTTTAGATCTGAGACTGAGGCATTGTATGAGTCTAATTTCAACTTACAGTGGTTCAAGAAAGACCATTTTAAGTTGAAAATATTGTATTTCGAGGCCATTGTATCTTGAGGGACCACTGTTTTACAATGTAATGTAAGTCAAAACTTAACTACACTGTTTTGTCTTAGTGTATAAAGGTCTACTTCATTCAGAACCCAACATGTCCGATATGACTGTTCTGTATGCTTTAACTCATTTTACACTACCCACTATTTTAGCTGTCACTGTACCAGCCTCCTAAATGGAAGAAGCAAGGTGGCCAGTAGAGATGAGCAAATCATTCAAAAAATTATTCGCCGAACATTTCCTAAAATTCATATATTCGACGAATAGATTCATTGTATTTGCGTACAAAATATACGTTATTATGTGCTATTAGCGAACATTCGCTCACTAATAACGAACGTTCATTTACAAAATGTACGCAACTTCTTAGAAGATGTACGCATGAGCGTACAAATAGCTTACGAATCTTAGCGTACTATTGTCTAAGCGATTACGTAATACGCAGGCACGTACGAGGAGAGGCTGTGGCGTGCACTCCTCAGAGGCAGAGCGAATATTCGAGACATTCGAGATATATATGGTAAAGTGCAAATACATTATTATAGGTATAATATAAAAATTTTAAATATCACCTACCTAGTATGCTCACTGACACGTTTAAGTCTCTTTTCTTCTGACGCTTGTCATAGAACTGGAGCAGAGTCCCAAACTCAGTCGCAATTTGTAATCCACATAGGTAAAATTGTAATCCAAATGGGTAAAAAAAAAGCAGCAGCAAAGGTTCCTTAAAAAAACTCTCTTTCAAGGGGCTCCCCAAATAACCTGAAAAGGGGGAAAAAGAGATGAGGTGCACAAATGCGCAACTTAATTTCCTGAGTTGCCTCGTCATCTTCCCGCGCTGGAGAAAGGGGCGGAACTACCAGGGAGGAGTCTGCATCACTGAACTGAATTTGTATGCAACAGCGTATAGAGTAACTACCAGGGAAAAGTCTGCATCGCTGAATTGAATTCGTACGCGACAGCGTATAGAGTAACTAAATTATACGTAGAATAGCGTATAATTTATAGGACACACTACGTAGCGAATGCGTACAAAAGCGAAGCGAATCGCCTTATATTCGGATTCGCTTCTCAGCTGAAAAATCCCAAGATTCGATACGAATCTACGAAGCGGCGAATAGATTCGCTCATCTCTAGTGGCCAGTGATGGTTATCATCCTCTGACTGCTAGGCATCCAGTTCACACAGTGCCATTTTTGTTAGGATTCTGACAAATAGTATTTTAGACTAGAAAGATGAGCAAAGTTTTAAAAAAATTGATTCGGATGCTTCACCAGATTTTTCCCAAAAAATTGCTTCGTTCTGAATTAATTAGTCACGAACCGCAATAGATCAGCTATATCTTGGCCTACACACTTCACTTATTTGGTTAGTTACGGGTCACAAGCACAGAACAGGTGCAGATCTTTTCATGATACCTTATCTGTGAGTAGGATTGGTTTCTGATTTTGGCTCACCATTCAGTAACTGCTGGAATTAACTGACCAAATTACTAAAGTGTGAACTCAGTCTTACAGGTCAATGTTTACATCAGGGCAGTAGCCCAAGATTCCGCTATAGTGGGGAACAGCGGCCTCATTTTACATTGTCTGCTGTTTTCACATAGATTGCTAGTTAACCTGTTAGGCACTGATTCTACTAAATTGTGAGAGAGCAGTCTCATTTCATTGTTTGTGGGGTGTCCACATTGATTGATAGATAAGGTATTGTGTAACCCACTCATTCTACTATAGAGTGAAAGAGCCTTCTCATTTTACACCATCTGCTGTTTCCACATAGATTGCAGGAAAACCTGTTCTGTTACCTACTTATACAAGTAGTGGCGCCATGTCAGAGTAGGGAGGGTGTCAGTAGTAAGTTTGTGTTGACGTCAATTTTTCTTTTCTGATACATCAGAAGAACAACCTAACAAAAAAAACAGATGCTATCTTTTGATTACCCGTCTTTATATGGTCAGTACTTGGTCAGTAATGACACATGAAGGAAATATTTGCATGTCTTCAGTGTTTTGGACCCAATCCTGCTTATGGTTTCCAAATCATGATCAGACCTTTGTGAGGATGGGCGATGGTGTACATAGGCAGCGACCAACTGACTAAATAGTAGTCAGTCTATGTAGTAGCAGATTGTAGCTGCTCTCCTGAATGTAGATGTCCAACGGCAGAGTAGGTCCTGCCTGACTGAAACCACCTTGGTGCTGGTAGGCGGGCACAAATGTGTTTTGATCAGAATATATTGGCTGAGAGTCTCAGATTTTATCATATCAGAATGAGAACTTAGTCCATATATAATGTTTGCATCTATTGTATGAGTGCATTCTTTTCTGTGACTTTTCTTTTATAAATGTAGCCATGCACATCTGCATATTGAGTTATCATATCATTTATTATTTTCTGTTATTTTTAAAGCACCTATTTCTGTATACATTTCCTGGGCATTAATTTTCTCCTCACCCTTGTCCTCCTCCTCCGCCAGTTCCGGCCCCATAGGACTTAGGTGGCCGTGAAATGTAGGTGCCACATTTCCTGTCCCCTGGCCAGCCAGATTTTCAGCATCTGCTTCAGGACTTGAAGGAGTAGAATTACATCATTTAACCTGTAGTCCTGGCAACTCACAAATAAAGTGGCCTCCTCAAAGGCCCTGAGTAAATGGCAGGTGTCATGCATGAGCTGCTACTGACTAACATTGAAGTTATACCCCCATCCGCCTGCATCATCAAGAAATCGTTCACCTCCTTCCTTTGCTCATATAGTCAGTCCAACATGTGGATGGTGGAGTTCCAACGTGTGGAAACGCTGCATATGAGGTGATATTGCAGCTGTAGTACTAGACAGGCCTAATTTAATTACCTATCTATAAAACAAGGTGGAAACCCCAATAACAGTTCAATTACACTACTTATTCATCCCAGTTTGAGAATCAAGGCGTAATAGATCTGCTTATCTATTTGACAAGCGGGATACCCCAATAACAGTTAAATTACACTACGTATTCACCCCAATTTGAGCATGAAGGCCTAGTGGGATTGCTTATCTATGAAACAAGGTGAGCACCCCAATAACAGTAAAAATAAACAGCTTATTCACCCTCGATTTGAGAATCAAGACGTAATAGGTCTGCTTATCTATTTAACAAGGTGGGTACCCCAATGACATTTAAATTAGACTACTTATTCACTCTAATTTGAGAATCAAGGCATAATAGGATTGCATATCTATTTCAGAAGGTGGGCACCCCAATAAACAGTTAAATTACACAGCTTATTCACCTCAATTTGAGAATCAGGGTGTAATATATTTTTTTATCTATTAAACAAGATGGGCACCCCAATAACAGTACTTAGTCACCCCAATTTGAGAATCAAGGCGTAATAGAATTTCTTATCTATTTAACAAGGGGTGCACCACAATAACAGTTAAATTACACAGCTTATTCACCCAAAATTTGAGAAGCAAGGAATAATAGAATTGGTTATCTATTAAACAAGGTGGACACTGTTCAATTAGATAGCTCTATGCAGGGACTGATGCATACTAAGCCATCTCCTATGGATCCCTTCAGCTTTAGATTACACAGCCTGCACTGTCCCTGCACTCTACCTATCCATGATTCTACAATTTAAGCTTTGTTAAACACTGTCCCTAGCACTTGGCACATCTGACCCTATGCTAAGAGTGGGCGGGATTAGGATTTTATAGGGCTGTGACATCAAAGGGGATGGCCATCTGATGATTGGCTGGCTGTACTGCATTATGGGTGATCTCTTATTCCCGGGCTTCTTACTTTAACTTTGTAACATTTTAGGAAAAAATCGATTTGTTACCATGAAGCGCCAGGAAATTCAGATTTGTTGAGAATCAAATTTTTCCTAAACTTCGTATTGAATTCAGCTTCGGATGCTTCATAGATGTAGACTATGCAATTCAGTAGATCTGCAGAAAAAATGCAGTAAGGTGCCTTGTCACAGACAGGCACAGGAATACAGTATTTAAAGGGGTATTCCGGTTACCATAAATATAACTTATGTTTTATACTAATTCATCATCAATAATTACCTAATATAATGTCAATTTCACATATTTACCGTTTAGTAGTTAGAAAGTAGTTTCTTTCTTACTACCCACTGTGTTTCCTCATGAGTTACCATGGCACCGACCGTCAGGCATGCTCAGTGTGCTGCTATCAGTTCTCTAGCTAAATGTCAGTGTGCTGCAGCTTACTGAGTAGAGGGGGCGTGTCTACACTGGAATATCAGGCAGCCAATCAGTGAACAGCAACTCTCATGAACAAGCAAAAACTCTCAGCAGGAAAGCTAGGCATTGTGGGAATTGTAGTTTTGTGAGGGAATATCAGGAGCCATTATACTCTCAGTGTGTTGCAGGCTCACACAGGATCTAGACAAATGGATTGCAGGGTAAACTGAAGCTCTGATTATATGTATAGGTATGGGTTCTAGTTGGGTCACAGCTTGCAGCCTTAATGCAGTTTTTCAAAAATTAAGTTACTTTACAGGAATACCCCTTTAATGCAGCTTTATAGAAAGACTGACAGTATTTGGATTTAAATGGTTTTATGTAATTTTTTTTTAAGCGATGTATTATGAAAAGTTAAGGAACCATTAGATATACTTTGTATTTTAATTCCTAGAATTCTGTCTGGAATTGCTGAAGAAAGTAGAATAGACAGAGTGTACCAAATTTATTATGTAGTTTATGCAGTTTCTCGACAGTTTTAAAAGGTGTTTAGAAAAAGATACATGGCTAAGAGGAGTCAAAAAATGTGTGTGTAGTATATAGTGGTGTATGGAAGGGAGAACTGTGTATTTTATTTATTCTTCTACATATATAACTTTGATCACTTTGCTCCATTTTCTCCAATTTATAAACTAATCTATTTTTACAACGCTATTGATCTATCTATCTATCTATCTATCTATCTATCTATCTACCTATCTATTATCTATCTATCCACCTATTTATTTATTTATCTATCTATATATATCTGCACATATTAATATTATTGTACGTATAATGAGATTATTATAAAATGGCTATGGTGATACCAATAATCAGTATTTTTGTAGGTAAGAGCGAAAAATGAAAACTTAGTATTTGCTATGAAATGTATTAAGAAGAGGCACATTGTGGATAATAGACAACAAGAACATATACACTCAGAAAAGAATATTTTACAGGAAGCTCATTCTCCATTCATAGTCAAGTAAGTATGATATAGTAATCAGTTTAAGAACAGATTGGATGATGTATAGTCACAAATTTGACACAAATGTTGGTTTTCACAAAGTTTGCTGTTTCAGTTTTTTATGGATGCAATTAACTGTAGATTGTTATGAAGAGTGATCAGATGAATTGAAATTAATTGCATCTAATGAGAAAGTGTTAATGAGGACAAGGCAACTGATATCACTCTCTCATACTGATTGAATTAGAAGAGCAGACTGGCTGCTTTAAAGGAGAGGGGGTGCTTGAAATCATTGTCTTCTTCTGTTAACCATGGTTACCTCTAAGTAAACATGTGCATTCATCATTGCTTTGCAGCAAAAGGGCTTCATAAGCAAGGACATTGCTGCCTATAAGCATGCACCTATATCAACCATTTATTAGATCATCAAGAACGTCAAGGAAAGAGGTTCAATAGCTATGAAGAAGTCACCCAAGACAGTCCAACAAGCATCAGGACCGCCTCCTACTCAGCTATAGGATTAGGTCACCACCAGTATACTATAGAAACATGTGACAGAAGCAGCAAACTTTGTGAAAAACAAAATTTGTGTCAGTCTCAAAATTTTTGGCCACAACTGTATGTATCACATGAGTTAAGATTTTTTTTTTCAAGTGACTAGTAGAGCCCCAGCACATAAGGAATTTGCTATTGAAACCGTTCTGTTGGGCTTTTGGGTCAGTGCTACAGTCCACAATAAAAGAGATGTTTGATAAGCTTTTGTATAGGAGAGACAATGGTAATCAGGGGCAGACCATTTGTACAGCCCTATAGATTGGGGCACACTGCTATGCCTATGCGCATTCCCATCCATTACTCACTCTTGAGTTGTACACCAGTAAGAGATTTTCTGAAGAGCAGTCAATTAGATGTTTTATAGCAAGTACCCAGTGTTATTAATTGAACAGTTAGGAATGACAAGCTTCTACGTCATCACAAGTATTTCTGTCAGAAGAGATGGGTTGATACCACATTTAGTAATGGGCTATACAGATTCTGTTTTATGGTTCATAGTTACTGGTGGATCGGTAATCTTAGAGTCAAGATTTGTTTCCTTGAAAATTCACTGAATTTTGGAAAATTGATAGACGTGACGAATATTGTAGGCTAGACAACAATCCTCTGGATTTCTGGGTAAAATATATGTAAATTATCATGTCTAATATCTGCCAGCATCAGGTAGGTTAGGAAAGCTAATTTAAATATCTTTTCCAGAATCCCAGAGGGGCATCGCTTGACCTACAATACTGCACACGTGTATTTGGCATACCATGGGCTCCCCTTAATGAGAAAGGGTATCTCTCTCTCCCCAAAAATTCAGGTTCATCTGAATCTGAACTTTTTGAGACATTCAGAGCGAATACTGAACTGGTAGAACGAGTTTGCTCATTCTTAATATCAGACAAGCCCTTACACGGCTTAAAATAAAAGAAAAAAAATTAGACCGCTAAGGACTGTTATTGGCTGCAGCAATCACATGCTGTATCTTGGCACCAGACCAGTGCTGCTGAGAACGGAGCTGGAGAAAGGGATTAATATAACATGTTTTTTTCTATTTTAAGCTATTTTAGGGCTTGTCCAAGATCTTTAATTACCTCGGACAACCTCTCAAGGGCATCCATATACTGTTCTCGTATATGACCCCTCTGTTGTTGGTGTCTGCCCCTGGTGGTAATAATCCTGAAATCTCTAAAAGCCACTATCTACTGTGATACTAAGAATAAACTAGCAGCTGAGCTTGTACCTTATGCATATTTTATATTGTGCAATGATGGACAATGTGCATCCTATGTATCCTTTTTCCATATTATTGATTAATACAATTTTTTTTAGGTTATACCGAACTTTCAAAGACACAAAATATGTGTATATGTTGCTTGAAGTATGTCTGGGCGGAGAACTTTGGAGCATCTTGAGAGACAGGTAAATCTTTCTTATAATTACACTTTAAATAAGGGGGTATTCTGGTTACCATAAATATAACTTATTCATTTATGACTAATTCATCATCAATAACTACCTAATAGAATGTCAATATCACATATTCAGTAGTAATAAAAGTAGTTTTCTTCCTCTGTTACCCACTGTTTCCTCATAAGTTACCATGGCATCGACCTGTAGTTCTGAGCCTTTGTTAGGTCAAGCACGCTCAGTGTGTGCTGCTGATCAAGCAGCCAATCAATAAACATCAACACTCATGAACAAGCACAAACTCACAGCAGGTTGTGGGGATTGTAGCTAGGCATTGTGGGAATTGTAGTTTTGCGAGGGAAGATCAGGAGCCATGATACTGTCAGTGTGCTGCAGGCTCACACAGGAGCTAGACAAATGGATTGCAAGGTAAAATGAAGCTCTGGTTATATGTATAGCTATGGGTTCTGGTTGGGTCACAGTTTGCAGCTTTAATGCAGTTTTTCAAAAATTAAGTTACTTTACCTGAATACCCCTTTAATCTTAGTTACTGTGGAAATACTAACAAAGTATATTATCATGAGTACACTTAATTATTAAAATTACATATTAAAAGCTCAATATGGCAAAGTAGGCAAGTGCATATATTACCGTTTTTTTTTTTTTTTTTACATTTTTTTATTTAATTGGGAGAGTGAACAAATAGTTTTTTGAATCTGCCCAAAAATTACATTTGAAATAATCACTGTGTGGGCACTCAAAACCAAACTGTCATCTTGCACATGCGTAATGTCAAAATGATGCTGATAATTCAAAATATTTCACACTGAAAATGTCAACTTTTTTTCTGCAGAGGCAGTTTTGATGAGAGTACTGCTAAGTTCTGCATTGGATGTGTGGTTGAAGCTTTTGAGTATCTGCATCAGATCGGTGTGATGTATCGTGATTTAAAGCCAGAGAACTTACTGCTAGACAATGAAGGATATGTCAAACTGGTAGGTTTGCAGGGCCAAATTTATGCTTTAAAAGTGAGTTGTCAGCTTTCTAGAAAAACCTGTTTTAGTGAAAAATTGTATTCCCCATAAAATAAGCATCTGCATTATGCTTTTCCAGTTGGGTGTATGTAACTACACACTCTGGCACAGCACAATCATTACTTGGACGGGTGGAATAGTAAAAAAGCAATAACATGGAATTCTGAAAAAAGATGCTCTGGTATTGTTGTTTTTGGGGAATACAAGTATTTACTAAAATACAGAGGTTATAGGTCCTCTTTTAAGGGGTTGTATGAGAGATAAAAATGTCCTGTTTTTGTCTATGGGTTTTGTCTAGTATTGTAACTCAGCCCTATGATTAGGCACAGCCAAGACAGAAATTTTGTTGTTATTTTATGCAACTCCTTGGAAAACTTGCTGTACATTTATAGTGCTAGCGAGATGTACCGAATGCCGAGCAGCATATATGTACAGCTCGGGGACAGAGTGGGCAAAGGAGCTGTGCTCACACCATAAGCAGTGGAAGTCAGCAGTATATTACAGTTTACACTCTGTTGCAAGGATTGGCATTGGACATATCTCCAAACATGTTTGTTCAACCACAACATCTAAGCATTGCATTCCCATGATCCTTGCATGGCCTAATAACTACCCCCATATCTATCATGTATATATGCCTATTTAGTCCCAGAGCCAATGCCTAATAGGCAGCCTCTTGATATAACACTGGCAGGCATAATATACTGCAGTATAGGC